>OY998155.1:658283-718283 GCA_963921925.1 Sphagnum tenellum
TTGGACCCAAACGCTGATCCCGTGCTGCACAGCAGTCCCAAAATCCAGATGTTATCCTCAACATTGAGTGCAAAACTTCAACGCAGGTACTTAGCCTCTCCGCCGCAGGGTCGGAAGGATCGGAACGTGCAGCAGCAGCAGCAGGTCGAGAATCATCACCCAAGAATGGAGCAGTCCCTCACATGTTTGTGCCTTGATACTGAACAATCTAAGCTTGGGATATGGCAGAAAAAGACCGGAAGTACTCACGCTGAGGCGAACTGGTTGAGTCGAGAAGTCGAATTCAGCAGCAGCTATAGCAACTCCCCCACTATAGTATTGAAATCTGAACCATCGACCACGGATCAGAGTTGTAAAAAGGAGGAAGAAAAGTTAATCGCTTCGGAGATGATCGAGGAGCTCCTAGGGTACAACAACTCTCATGCAGCTCAATTTGAGCTTAGGTCTCCCTCGGTGACCACGTCTGATTCCAGCTGCAGCAGCAGCACGTCGTGCTGTCTCCCTGCTTACTCTTGAGGTATTCTATTCTTCTGCAGCTCTTTAGTTATTCACGTTTTCCCAACCCCATGCAGAAAACTAAAACTGGGACTGCAAATAGATGGGAGACTACTAACGACATTATCCCATTTGGACCAATGTTCAAACTATCTAGCCAATCAATAGTAGGTGTTAAGCTTTGCTGTGCCTTTAACCAGGCTCTACATTCTAAACCATTTTTGCTGAGCCAAACCGGCATGTTTTCACTTTTCTTAATCCAAATTTCTTTTTCAGGGTCAGATGTTGAGCATCGGTGGAGCTGCTCTCATCAGAGCTCTTTCTTCGTTTACATATAAGTTAATAGCTGGAGAGGACTGGCGCTGAGGGAGAGTATAACCAGCTGTACGAGTATAAAATCCTCGGTCGATCCTGCAGCACTAGTAGATCAAAATGTGCAATTATGCAAACTGTAGTGAATATGAGCTGCTGCAACTGTTCCAATTATTTCCATTAAAATCTGCATATTGTTCATGAGTGATCCTGATCGTTAAGTAGAATGTTGAACACGAAAATTCGAGACTTCAAAACGCGGGTCCATCCTCGTCGTCTGGAGCAACTAGCTAGATATACTTAGAGACTACTAGAACTAATTCCAGACTAGGATTGCAGCTAAAGAAAAGCGTATTCGCTTGTGAACTAATAGGAAACTGTTATAGGAAAGTAAAATTCAGGAGCCAGCTTCTGGAGCACAATTGGAGCACAGTTACTATATAAGCTTGTTGCATTCTGCTTCGTGTAAACTGTATGAGGTTGAAGCTAGGTCGTGTAATTAAGCATGACATCCTTGTATCCCACGGTGAAGATGCATTAGATCAGAGCCTGGCAGCTCCTGCACGATCGATCCTCCTACCATGCAAAGGATTAGAAAAACTCCAACCCCAGGGCGGCAACTCCTGTATAATAAGCAGGGGTCTGTGGCATAAGAAGGCTAGTTGACGCTTATGGACAATTTATTAAATTTCTTTATAAGTTTATAATACCTCATAATAAGATTTTAATGATTTGAAGCTGGAGCTGGATTTTATAATAAAAATGCGTACCTTGATTAAAATTGTGTAAATGGGGCTGCTTGTCTCCCACTTCTAGTGCCCACTTCTAGGGACAAGTGGAATGTGTGAGCTAGTTGTTGGCAACATGGATGCTAATTCTAGGAAAGGTGTAGTGTTGGACATGCTTTGTGGTGAGGCTGATGTAGATGTATTTGTGCTCCTTTTGCCACTGTTGTGTTTTCACATAGTTGTCCAAAGCTTTCTTGTCCTCTTTTGCCAACAAAAAATCTTCTATTTCTACATCTCTTGTCAAAGCAATCAAGCATATAACATAACTCAAATTAACAAGATCAGCTTCATGACCACCATAACCACCATATGAATAATGAAGACCTTCAATTTGTTTGTAACACTTTGGTAGAATTTTGATACCTTCCTCATTCAATTGAACATGCCTCACATAATCAATATGCCTAGCTTTATCAAGATGTTTTATAATTTTTTGTACACCTCCAAAGTACCAAATTAGCTTCTTACTTTCTTCCATGATGATGCCAACATCATAAAAAAGACCCACCTCTTCAACGTCATGGACTTTTTATGTTGTAGGTTTATCTATTGTCATGAATGTTAATTTTTCTCATGGTGGAAAACATGTTTTATGCAAATTTGTTGTTTCAACATTTTGTTTGGTGCCCATTAGGTTGAAGATGTTATTTTATTTATTTTTAAACTTCCAAAAAATTCATTATTTTTATTTTTGGACTTTTTAAAAGTTCAGAATTAGTTAAATGTGTTAATATAATATGTCTATATGTCGCAACCTTAGCCTTGGCTCATGACCAAAGTAAGGTCTTAAAAAGGTGGAAGTTGAGAGTGCAATTCGAGAGTCACATTTACATTCCTGGGAGTGTTGAAGAGTATGAAAGAATGAGCTGACATATTCCCAAGTGGGTTCCCACTTTGGGAGTTGGAGTATTGATGAACTTTGGATCTTTAGAATGATTTCAAGGGTCAAAATTCATTGGATTGAATTTTTTTTTAATATCATTGCAAAGTTCTTGAGATGTAGATGCCTAAAATGGGTTCACATGATCCATTTGAATACTTAAAACACAAGTTATGGCCAAATGAAAGGCTGGGAATCAAAGTGTCAACTTGATTCCTGACCATTAAAAGTTGAGAATCGCCCTGATTTAATTATGTTGAGGTGGTATGCCACATATTTTTGGAAAGAGCTTGACAAGGGTTACAACTTTACTTTAAACCTCATATCAATTAGAGGTATGTACAAGAAGTTATGGGCCTCCAAAATGATGGAAGTTGCAATTTCAAGAATTTTGGGACTCACAACTTCGGAGTCCCAAGACAAAATGACATTTGAGTATAACCTTTGTGGCTAAGCACATAAAATACTATAAGGGGGGAAGTGGTGGCCTCCCGAAGTTCAGGTTATGGTGAATTGTGTGAGTCTGTGTATGCCCATGACTCGTCTATGCACCAAAAATTATCTAATTACGCACTAACCAATTTGTTGTTTGGTTTGTGCAAGTGCATGTGAATAATTGACCCACTTATCATTCATCCTAATCCCCATCCTGGATCTCCAACACACCCCTCTAACCCCAAAGTGTTGCAAGTTAGGGAATGTACCCCAACTTCTTTTTCTTATGTTGTTTTCACTTTCAAATTCACATTTGATTCTTTTAAAGAGTGTGGAGGTGCATCACTATAATTAGGTTTAACATACCATCCTTTACTAGTTGTGTGATCATTTAACAAAAGGTGAACATCAATCAAATCATCTCTTATGTTAATGAAATAATTATGAAATCCATGATAAATGTGTTGCTGACAATATGAAACCAAATCATTACGAGGAATATCAACAATTTTGGGTATGTAAAAAGGAAGATAATATTCAACTTTACTTACAAAAACCCCTTGCATAAAAAAGTTTTGAAATGTCATTTGGCTATCAACAATTCCAATTGCTACCTTATTCTTCTTAAGTTGCACCTCTCACATGTTGTCCAATAGTGTCCACCACCCCAAAAGTGCCATTGAAAGTACAAAGTGTGCATTTCCAAAACTTTTTGTTTATTGTTTCAACATGTAACACAAGTTTCAAAACCAAAGTATGATGACATGTTGTGAGATGCATCAAAAGAAAAAAAAACACATGAAAACAAACTTTGTGTTCATGGAAAATATGATTTACCTTTTGCAGCATATTTGAACACCCAATCTTTGTTTTGCTTCATGGTTTCCTTTGCCTTCTCTTTGTCTTTTCAAGTTGCCTCTATTGCAATAATTTCCGTGTTCCGGTACAACTTTAAATTGTTTTTATGAACATTATCAAATCCACTAGCTTTAAGGGACACATGATTTTTCTAGTTCAAGAGGTTAAATGGTGGATTGATACTTCTCTCTACCCCACATGGTACATAATACATCACCCACTTCCCCATGGTTTTTTTCTTATGATTAATTCATGGATAGTATGGACCTTGCTTTACAAACCCCTAAAGTGAATTCTCTTCACATTTTTTTCGATTTTTCATCAACCGTGATGGCATTACCTTGTCACAGCAAGCCTTTAAGATACGAGATTTGAAATCATCTTGAGTTTCCAGAACATCATGCTCTAGAAATTCAAGTTTCACCTTTTTCAATCCATCATTTTCAGAGCTTCCATGAAAAGACATATCCTCAAGACGATAACCTTGCTTATGGAGCTTTGGACATGAAAGTCCTATAATCAAATCAATGTGAGGAATAATAATACTTGCTATTTGAAAGCACACAGTGGGAGCAACAATAAAAGATGGTTTTTTATGGAAATTTTGATGATGCAAGTAACAAGAACATATTTTTTCAATCTTTTGTGAGCTTAAATAATTTTGGCAGCCACAAAATTTCCCATCATTTTTTTTTGGCATGGTCCAAAATCAGGAATACCATTTTCTAATTTGACATGGAAGTGTTTGTGGCAATCACAACATCCACACAAAAGTGGATCATTCGATGACGGTTCAAGGTTTGAACAACCACAATCATCCCCCATAACCACATTTTTGCATTCACCCCACTCCATTTGCAAAAATTAGCATATACTACCCGAATGAGCCTCCCACACCTTGCTAAAATCCGCCTAAAATGGGTTTGAAATATCAATCACAACAAGTCAGAATGCATTTGTCACCTTTTAACAACATGTCACTTTGAAAGTCACATCTTAAAACCATAAACTAACAACTTAATTTATGTCACAATAATGTTAAGTATTAAAAAGTGCAACCCTGGTGTGGGTTGATTTATTTTACAGACCATAAAAATATGTGACATGACAAAAAACACAAAAAAAATATAGCTCAGAGAAAAGATAAAATAGAAAAACATCAAAAGTGACACATTGTAATACGTATTAGATGACAAAAAACTTGATAAAACAAAATCAAATAAAAAAAAGAAGTTACACCAACATAACAAGAAAAGAAACATGAAGAAAACAAACCACAATTTGTATGGATGAGGAAATAATTAGTGTTAGATGATTATGCGAGCTTTAAAGGTTTAAAACCACATCCAAATCTAATTTAAAACTCATGCCCAGAGCACTTCCTTATTTAACTCAACTTCATACTCCAAAAATTCATTACCAATAGTAGCAAATGTTGACCTTTAATCAACCTTAAGTGAGAAACTTGGGTTCTCAACACGTGGGTCCAAAATCCTAACATGTTGTTTCCAGAACTATGTGCCATAATTGAAAACACATCTAAATTACATGAATTTCTCCTAAAAAAGAGTCCACCACTTCAAGTTAACTATTGTATAAAACTAATTTTGGTACATATGTAACATTGGTTTTGGTAAACATGTACACAATGTAAGATAATAAAAGACAAAACAACCAACAAATAAAAGAAAAAACTCCCAAAAGACAAGGGGGTCATGTTTTTTGACGTAAACTCAAATGCATGCACACAATAGATGACAAAAAAAGAGCCAACAAATAAAAAGAAAAGCTCCCAAAAGACAAGGGGTATAAAGAAGAAAAAAAAATAGCAAAAACAAAGGTAAGAGAGTGAAATGCATATTAGATGTACAAAGAAGGTTTGGTAAATATGCTTGTTGCCCCAAGCTAGTAACCCCACATATGACTTGTTATGCTTATGGCCCCAAACTTGAAAACAAAACAAGGAATTTGACAATTTTGGATAACACATGTACATATTTTTTGCTCAAAAACATTCAAAAGACAAAATGTATAAAAGAAAAAATAGCAAAAGAAAAAGGGTTAGAAAGTGAAATGTATGTACTAGCTCTTCCCCACAAGTTGTTCAAGTGTTTGTTGCTCAAGCCAAAAGACCTTGTGCATGCTTTTGCTTCTACCTCTTTCCCCAACCTCGCCTCTTTACAAATCAACCTTGAACTTTTTCCCTAAACAAACCAACAATCCAAAACCTTGTAAAAGCAAATGCAGCATAATCAAAATTAAATTATTTTTTTCCAAAGATTATGCACATCGAAGGTGTCACACACTTCTTAAACTAGTAGAAACCAACCAAGATTTGAGCTTAATTGCAAATCATAGGTTCAAGATGAGTGTCATATGTTGTCAAAATGGTGAGTGTGGAAGAAAACTTGGACTTCCCACATAGCCTATCTCTTCACCTTCACTTATTTAGGGCTTACATAATTTTAGAATTCTACACCTTAATAGATAGATCTACACCTTTCTTTATTTAAGTCTTGTTGCTCCCTATTTTTATTATAAAAATTTCAATATGTAATAAGTTCTAAGAACTCCAAAAAATCACTGGCCCTCTGGATGTAGACCCATGTTTAAGAAAAATAAATTATTATAAGTTCTTTAAATCATTTTTGAATATTACAAAAAATATAATAAAAAAATTTATGCCATTGGATTTTATTCATATTTTTCTTTCTAAAAGTGTTATTAAAAATTGCATCATGAAAAGAATTAAAAGTTTTATAAACATAAAAAATTATAATATAAAATTCAAACACTCAGAAAAAGTTGCCACCTTGAGACTCCAACGTGATGAGAATGTTTAACAGAACTAATATATGTAGTATAAGTATTAAAAGTCTATCCATAAAGGAAGGTTGTTTGCTTGTTTTATTTCACCTTGAGATCTTCCAAAGCACAATGCCTTTTTGCTATGCTCATGGTATTGTTGGAACGGCCTTGATGAGTGCGCAAAGTTCTAAACAAAATTTTCACTAAAAATTGATTTAAATCAAAACTCAAAAACTTGGGAGAATTTGGTCGAGCTCTTGGTATTGTTGGGAAGCTCTCAATGAGTAGGATAACCGTGATTTGGAATTTTTTAAACCTAAGGTGCAAGCCATATTGAATTTTGAGTATTTTCCATTGAAAATTCAATCAAAATTTTTAAATGATTTTGGAGAGAAAAAATTAGTCAAGCAATTGGTTCACACTTGGGCCAACAACACAAAATACATTAGTCTATGTAGGAAAGGAGGTTGTTTGTTTGTTTTGCTTTGTTTCTCATGTTGGGATATCTCAAAACCAAGGTGCCTCTTGTCACACACTTGGTACCATTGGAAGTTCTAGATGAGGACAAATGCACTGAGGTGTTTTAGTAACATGGAGAAATTATTGAATATTGAACATTTTTTTCACTAAAAAATTATTGGTAGGAAAATATCCATGGATTGGAAAGATATGTGCGCTTAATCTTAATTTAGTGGAAGGAACAATTCATTGGCTAACTAGTTCACACTTGGGTCAACAACAAAAACTACACTACTATACATGATATAATAAGCATGTAACATTTGCAACAAGGGTTCCATTAATATAAGATGGCTGAATCCTCTCCATTCAATAAATTGTCATGCAGATTTCAAACGCTAGTCTACCTAGAATCAAAAATTTAGAAGTAAAGATTATTATCTAAATCTATGATTAGATTTTTTTGTTAAAAATTACAAATTTAGATTTTAGCTCTAAAATTATATTGAGTATTAGATTTTGCTATCTAGATCTATAATCATTTTTGAGTTGTGCTTCTAAGCAAGGAAAAGTATGCTAATCTGCCAAAAAAAACAATCCAGAACAAAGTACAAATTATACTTTGTGTCAATGGCTTTATTAAGATGGAAATGGAAAGAAGTACTTTCCTGGTAGTCCAATGATCAAGAGGAAGAGGGCTCACATTGTGCACAAAAACTGAGCCGTGTTACTTTGCATTTATTAACCTCTAACCTAGACATTGAAAATTGCAAATTGATGAAATTGTGTCTCAACATTGACATATGAGCCTTAATGACCCATGTTGTGCATCTATTACAATTTACATTTTTGAATTTGAATCATTAAATCAAATAAATTCTGACATGAGGCATCCTTGAAACATATTATTATATTTAATATTCACATATTTTAAAAGAACCTAAATTCAATATGTGTTTGTATTTTGAATTTTGTTATCATACATTATATAGATTTGAATTTTTAGTTGAATTTGTGAAGCATTTGGATGTTGTTCATAAGGATATTATAATGTTTAAAATCACTTGTTTTTTAATAGAATTATTTTGGCACAACATAAGATTTCTTTCCTTATATTATTTCATTATTTTATCCCTAAATTAGAGGTCAAACCAGCAGTTAACAACTTAGTTATTGCCCAATGATTGGAACTTTCACAATAATAATTCCACAAAATCCATTGTACAATGTACATATGCTATTTTCTTTTATAATTTAATACTTGGGATTAATGTAAATTACTTTATATTATTTATATTTGAGTTTTGACAATAAATAATATTTTTATTAAATAGAACTAGAAATTGGATTATAGTTTTTAATCAACAACCAATTATATGTGGGACCTTATATTTTTCTTGTGAAATTTTAGGTAAATTATTCTCTCTTGGTGTCCCCAACAATCTTATTTTAGGCCATATTCATAAGTAGGGTAGCCTTTTTTGGACACATGATTTAAAGACTTTGTTTTTGGTATCTTCCAAATATAAAATCTAAATGAAATAAATTTAATGAGAGTTACTACATGATTCAAATTATCATAATTTTCATAGTGCTGGTGATTTTTCACATGTTTATGTAACTATGTATAAATATTTTGGTAAAAAATAAAAAATAAAAAATGAATACATAAGTTTTTATATATAATTTAACATGTTTTCTTACATGAAAATTTCTTGCAAATTTTGTTGACATTTGGGGCCACAAATTCTAAATCTAGTGAATACAAAAAATGGACCAAATGGAAAAAAAATGGAATCATTTTTTTTGTTGCCCTTTCAAAATGGAATTTGTAGAGGGAAACGTACTTTCAGAAGTAGACGTTGACCCATTATGTGGCTCGACAAACTGATCTGTCTCGAATCAACAAGCTTTGAATGAATCTATGAAAAGAAAAAATTGCGTCAGAAGACGAGGGAAAAGAAAAATTCGCCCGTTTGAAGGTGCTTTGCACTAGACTTATCATGGTGGCACCATAGATGTTCATGACGAAGCTGGATCCAGTGATGAATTTTTCGAATAGGTGTTTATTCGCAACGTGGTCCCTGGTGCAAAAGAGCGCAGGTAGGTTCTAAACTAGCACCCATAGCTATGAAATGACCTAGTGCAACGGGCATGGTGCAATGTTGAAGCCAGGCAGATCGGAACAGGATGATAGTCCGATGTCGGGGTTTGAAAAACATTCCGTGCGCAAGAAATGCAAATTCCCTTTTGGATTCCGCTTCTCCTGTTTAAGCTCCAAACATGTTCACAATTGTGGTGTCGAGGTGGAGTTCGACAAATTCTTTTTTTTTTTTGCGAAAAGCTCGAAGTGTTTAGAACAGACACATGCTCGTTGGGTCATTTCATAGCTATGGGTGCCGGTTCAGAATCTACCTGTTGTCTTTTGCACTAGGGACCACGTTGCGAATAAACATTTATTCGAAGAATTCATCATTGAATTTAGCTTCGTCATATACATCTATGGTGCCATCACAATAAGTCAAGCGCAAAGTATTTTCAAGTGAGCGAATTTTTCTTTTCCCTCGCCTTCTGGTGCAATTTTTTCTTTTCATAGATTCATTCAAAGTCTCATTGATTGGAGATAGATCAGTTTATCGAGTCACATAATGGGTCAACGTCTGCTTGTGAAGGTACAACGCACAACCCAGTTGTCGTCTTCGGTCTCGGACGGGCATGGTGCAATGTTGAAGCCACGCAGATCGGAACAGGATGATAGTCCCATGTCGAGGTTTGAAAAACATTCCGTGTGCAAGAAATGCAAATTCCCCTCCGGGTTCCGCTTCTCCTGTTCAAGCTCCAAACATGTTCACAGTTGTGGTGTTGGGATGGAGTCCGACAAATTCTTTTTTTTTTTTTTTCAAAAAGCTCGAAGGATATCCTTGTCCGAGCAAGTTCTGAGCTACCAAAAGGATATCTGTTAGGTAATCACAAAATTCTCAATTTTGCAGCCACTTCAAAGAGATTGCATAGGGTGTTACCTCAGTATGGATCACCCACAATGGAAATGTACCAGTTTGAATATCCAGAGGATACTAATGCACCTCCACTCCAAGAGTGTGCTGAAGTGGTAGAGGGAGATTCTGTTCAGCAGGAAGAAGCAGAGGGAAGCTGACTAGGAAGCAACAAGCAAGGATCCATCTACAGGTCTAAATTTGGAGGAGAAATCTCATCAAAGAGCCTCCAACGATGGACCAACTGCAACTTCCCAAAATTGCCCAGATAAATTAGCTGCATCACGAGATGCAAAGCTTCTTAACACAAGTATAACTGCTGCTGTCTCCTGGGACAACCCATCCGAGAAACAACACAAGAGCATGATTGCAATATTGGAACCAGACACAACAGATCAAGTTCTGGTGCCAACAACAGGTTGCAAGGTATTGGGTCAGTTTACTCCAGAGATTCATCATCGACAAAATGCAGAAGAAGCACAAGCTCACATGCAGCAATTATTAGAAGAGAGTCATCATCCTAGTCAGACATTTTATGCTCACACAAACTACAATCAGGGTAACCTTCCAGCGCTCCAAATCACACAAGCAGGAAATCCTCAAGCATGTAATCTTTTGAAGCTGCCAGAAGATCATGCAGGAGAAAGCGCTGCTGTTAATGCAGCCTTTGGAAACAAGATTAAGGCACTAAATCCAATTTTATTAACTGGGAACAACTCACACAGGAAAACAGATAGCATTGCTAACCATCACTCGTTTCCCATTCCAATGTAAGTTGTCTGCCTTTCGTTCACATGGATTTTACTATGCAGATTCTCAAGGTGCACTCAATCTAGCATCAGATACACATCCATTCATATGGAGTATATTGACATACGATGCAAAACAATTGTGAAGTTATTGCTAGTAATCATTTCGTACGTTGGTTGCTGCTAATGTGCTGCTGCCGTGTCCACAAAGAATCACAGCAATCAACTAGTTCAATAACTCCAGGTGTTGATGAACTTTTGTTGGGCAGGGGAAGAAGAAGAAATTAGGCTTTAAAACAAGAAAAAAAAGAAAAGTTCGAAAACGTGACCGAAAAGAGGAGAATTTTTACTTCGTGAAAATATCAAACAAAACCCCTGCAACTACGCAAACAGCAGCAGCCGCCTAAAAACGCGGTGCACCTTGTAGATCCAGAGCACAACAAGAGAAAAACAGAGACCGTATGAAGATAAAAAAATTAAAAAAAAATGAACATAAACCTCAGAGCAATTGTAACACGGCAGTCTATCTCCCTGTCTACAGAGAACACGCATTATCTACACGCAACTAAAACGAGAATAGAGCAGCTACACGGAGCACGAGCCAAAAATATTACAAATAACAAGAAACAAAAGGAATGTCAATAAGATCGCCGAAGATCGCCGATGGGCGCGGCAGCTGCAGCGGGAAGAAAAGGAGGAGGATGAAGAGGAGCAATGGAAGAAAGGAAGAGAGAAGAGAACAGGGTTTAGGGTGGAGTCGTCAACTAGAGACACAGTTTGTTCGAAGGGAAGAGGAAGAAGAAAGGTGCAATCCTGCAGGCACCAATGCAGATGATGGGTTGCATAGAGCGGGCCCACCCACAAAAGACTCCACCCACAAAACAGTCTTCCCCCAAAACACACCCACGTCCTGCTCGACCTCGAGACCGGAGATCAGCTTGGCAGCGACTAACTAGTGCGTAGCATAATCCAGCTCCTACAGCTCTAGTCTCGTCTCTGCTGATCTCACCCTTGTTTTCTGTCCAACAATATTTCTCACTGTTCTGAAAGCTGGTACCAAGCTGCTAATGTTGTTGTTGGCGAGCCGGTTGGGACCCAAAAACAGAAACACACAAAAGCCTGAATGTGTCGTCACTATGTCCATCCCTCCAGGCACTCGCTTCCTCTGAGTCAGCCAGACCAGACCAGCCCAGCCTCTCACTACTTTGTCTGGTATGGTATACTACGACTACTCATACCGCCCGCGAACCACCAAAGTCCACTACACAACAACCAAAGCAACAAAAGTAGTGTTCTACATACACTACGAGAATGTATTAAACCGGGTTGCTGCCACTAGTGCTGCAGCAAGTTCTAGTATACTATACCCAAAAAAAACTCTCCCTACGACCAGCAGCGAGGGCAAAAGCAGGCACGCACGCAGACAGACACCGGTGGTGCGCTGCAGCGCGGCGGGGCGGACGGAGGCCAGTCCGCCCCGCCGGACTCGCATTATCTACACGCAAGTAAAACGAGAACAGAGCAGCTACACGGAGCACGAGCCAAAAATATTACAAATAACAAGAAACAAAAGGAACTTTGCAAGGGGGGGGTAAAGAAAGAAGCTTGACCTGCGCATCACTTGCAAAGTTCGTGAAGTCAGTAGTGTAGCAGTCTCTCCACGGCCTGATGCAGATAGCTTGGAGGCCCGAGAGCTGCAACAGAAAGGCACCTGATTTAATCTAAGAAGACAAAGCGAAGTACTGAAAGCTACAAGTGCATGCCGTGAGTGTGTGTGGAGTGCACGAGTCAGTACACAACCAAACAAAACAAGAAACAAAAAGACAGAGAGAGACAAGGAAGAAGAAGAGTGAGACAGAGACACACAAAGAAACACAGAGAAAGAGAGAGAGAGAGAAAACGCAACAGTAGTGCAGTGATCCTCCAGTGCGTAGCCTGAATCCCCAACCCCAAGTGCGTAGCCTATTAGCTCTAACTGAGACGATGATGGTGTAAAGATCAAGGAACTCCACCACCACCACCACCAGCCCAACAAGAAAGTGCCCCCAGCCCCACTGCAACCCAACCCACCCCACCTGCAATACGAACTTCTTGAAATCCCTCGCGTGACAAGTGCCTAGCCTGCTGCGTGAGTGAGTGCAGAACGCTTGCAACGAGAACTATTTTCCAACCATGAGTGAGAGACAGACCACCAGCAAAACCTCTGGTGATTGGATCTCAAACCAATTTGATATAACCAGAGAGATCTCCTTCTTGGCAGGAAGAAAAAACAGTCTCGTGCTCGCATCCGATTCTAACCCCAGTGCCTAAGTGGTTTGCGAGAAAGGAGAGAAAGAAGAAAGAGAGAGAGAGAAGACGGAAGACACTAGAATTCGATCCTGATATCTGCTGCAAAAGCAAATGCTTGCTCCCTCGCCCCCTTACGAGCTTTCTTCCCCTCTCACTAATCTACCCACTAATCCCGTCCTCTCTCTACTAATTCTCACTAATCCCTTCTTCCCCCCCCCCCTGCCCCCCTCCAATCATGCCGTCCGGCTCACTCATTCTTCCCGAACTGTCTACTTCCCTTCTGGTCCGCTGTGCTCGGTCGACCTTATCACGTAATCGTAGGGCCCTACAGATGTGTAGGTAGGTGGCTGGGTGGATCGCTGTCAAGATTTCTTTCCTTTTTTGGGGTTTCCAAGGTTTGGTGAATTTTTTCAAATAATATATAGCAATTTTTTCCGAATTTACAGTAGCAAATTTGTCTATAAACTAGAAAGGAAGGTATAAAGTTTTCACCACCATTGTATATTTTTGGCTACTCACAAGAACTAAATATTAAAATTTGCCGACTATACTTTTTTTCTGTGACTTCTGGCGATGGATCCCGCCTAGTGATTGGGGGGCCAAATAAACGAAAAAGAAAATATGCAGAATAAAAATAGACTTGAAATTTTGTGACAATATCTTTAGAAATTGAAATATACAAAATAAAATAATACTATAACATTTGGGGCCAACTTTATATATATATAAACAGAAGAATAATACTTGGAAATTCTGGGTTCAGTTTTTTTAATTCAAAATTTTAAAAGTCTTGAAATTTTCGAATTTCAAGTAAATATTACCTTTCCTTTTTAATATATATTAGATCTTTCTAATGTATTTGCTTCCTCCTAAGCGCAACTATGATTTGAAATTGGGCAGTTGGAAAGTGTCGGGTAAGGAATCCATGTGCAAGGGGGTTTCGAAATGTGGAAAGGGGTGAGAATCAGTCTTGTGGCGGGTGTTTCCAGAACCTGGTTCGGCACTCCGTTTCGACATTCTGTTGAGGACTTCACGTGAGAAACGACATGATCGTTTCGCCTCTCAAGTCAAGGCAGTGTTTTCATCCGCCTTCATAAGACCGTTTCGACATTCCGTTCAAAACTTCACGTGAGAGACGACATGACCGTCTCGCCTCTCAAGTCAAGGCAGTGTTTTCGTCCGCCTTCATAAGTACTGAACCATCAGTGTAGATCCATCGATGTTGCAATAAGTCCATACTTTTTTCCAAATCATGTGCAATTAATAACACTATTATAAATCGAGGTTAATAATTTGCTATTCATATTAATTAGTTGGTGGGTGCATTAAGACACATATATTTTCAAGGAGCCATATCGATCAGACCATCGACCATTCTTTTGGGAACATCGGGCATGCCCCTCCCCCCTCCCCCCCTTTTATGCCCTGGTTACTTGCCTGAACAATAGGAGAATTTTCTAGGATATTTGTTTTCCCAATTTTGGGCAGTCTGTAAGGGAATATTTGATTTTATTTTGGAAAAACTGCCAAGGACATAAGATTGCCTGCAAAAAAAAGAAGTTGGAGCCACTAGCAGCAGCCTGCCATGATTTTTTTGTTCAATTTTTTTTTCACCAAAAATTCTGGCAAGTTTTCTTACAAAAGATTTGTATTTTGAGTTTACACCGGGAATAAAAAACCGAAATAATCGCCTTCGGAGATATATATATATATATATATATATAAAGGAATTGCAGGGAAAAAAAATAGGGGGCCCGTCATAGTCCATCCAGGTGCTTCAAGTGTCCAACTTTTCATTAGTGTAACTGTAAAACACGAACGGGTATGGGACCGAAACTATGTATTTTTGTTACATAGCTATGGAGATCTATGTGATGGGTTACACATCTATTTTCTCACTCTCCTTTTGTCTATACATAGAGCTTTATCACTCTCCTTCTACAAACAATCAACGCCAACACATTTGTCTACGTGTAGGTGGTGAGCCTCAACATTCCTCAACCATGAGCTACACACTATCACACTCAAAACAATTAAAACCAAAAGCCTTTCCAAAAATCAAAACTATCATCCTCAACTTGGTATTCCAAACCATCATTCTTTACAAAGGTAGGAGGTCTGTCTTAAGGTCACAAAACACCTCCTTATATACTAACCCCAAAGGAAACAAGTCTAGAACCTTCCAAAAGTTATCTTCCATTTAATTAGTCCTAATAAAACGAAATCACATGCTTCCCATGAGATTCCATATTTAATTAATCCCAATAAAACGAAATCACATGCTTCCCATGAGATTCCATATTTAATTAATCCCAATAAAACGAAATCACATGCTTCCCATGAGATTCCATATTTAATTAATCCCAATAAAACGAAATCACATGCTTCCCATGAGATTCCATATTTAATTAATCCCAATAAAACGAAATCACATGCTTCCCATGAGATTCCATATTTAATTAATCCAAAGTACCCCATGTGATATTGTATTTAATTACAAGGAATGGCATGCACATGCACCATGACCATTCCTTACCCCTTTTTACCATTAAGTAACTAAATGATTACATTGAGTTACATACTAAGTTACATCACTCCAAACTCATTATGGATTCCGTCCTCGGAATCACACATCCAAAACTTTCTTCAATTTGTCATGATTAATGCGATCGGGATATGGTGAGCCATCAACATTTTCAAGCTCATAAGACCCATTATCAACAAACACCTTCTTGATAACAAAAGGTCCAAACCACTTAGGTAACAATTTCTTATAAGCCTTACGATGATGTCGAGCGTCAAACATCATGACAAGGTCACCTTCTTTGAACTCCCTACTCTTCACCTTCTTGTCGAAAGCTTTCTTTTGTTGAGCTTGAGCGACTTCAATGGATTGATAGGCTTTCAACTGCAATTCATCCAACTCGTTAAGTTGCAACAATCGGTGATGTTGGGACTCATCCAAAGGAAGTCTCATTGTTGTGGCAGTGCGTAATGTCATCACTTCCAGCTCAATGGGTAAAAGCGCCTCCATTCCATATGTTAAGTGGAAAGGTGAGTACCCTGTGGCAATTTTGTATGTGGTGTTGTAAACCCACACAACATGGTGAATTTTGAGATCCCAGTCACAAATATTCACATGAACCTCGGCCTCTTTTGCCAACATGGAACACAGAGTCCTATTGGTTCTTTCTACTAGGCCATAATGCTAGGCTTATACATGGTGGTAAACCTGTGTTTCACTGCAAGGCGTGCTAACAGGTTTTCCACAACCTCACTCAAAAATTGGGGACCATTATCAGAAACAATTTCAAGGGGTGCCCCAAACCGAGTAAAGACTCGTTCATACAGAAATCGTGCTACTTCTTGTTTCACTGAGGACTTCAAGGCACGTACTTCTGCAAACTTTGTGACGTAGTTAGTGGCAACTACAATGAATCGATGCCCTCTCCTAGTCATTGGCAACGGGCCCATCAAATCAATTCCCCATTTTTCAAAAGGTCCTAAAGGGGGTATGGGATGTAAAGGACCACTCACAGTAGACCTTTGCGCATAGGCTTGACAGACATCACAACTCTTGCAATAATTATGGGCATCCTTGAAGAGGGTGGGCCAATAGTAACCTGCTTGCAAAATCTTTTCTGCAGTGATTCGTCTTGCAAAGTGGCCTCCACAAAACCCATCATGAAACTCATACAAAAGTCGTGAGGTGTCGCGTTTTCCAATGGTTCGTCGTAAAACACCATCCCTTCCCTAAAAGTAGAGTTGACCGCCTATCATCGAATAGCTCCGACTCTTGTGTGCAATTCTTGTTCGTACTGCTTTTGTGGCTCCATTTGGAAACCTCATGCCATCTAAGTATTGAATGATCTCCCGATATTCTTCAGGTGCTTCTTCTGCATTGATGGACATGATTGCAGCATCAGGAAAGTCATCATCCTCTGAAACATCACCCACTCCTTCATATGTTCTTGTAAGGCCATCAACATTGGCATGTCGCTTCCCTGGACGATGGACAATGTCAATGTCAAATTCCTCCATCAAAAGTAGCCATCGAGCGAATCGACCACTTGGATTAGGCTTGTTGACCAAGTAGGTTAAAGCCTTGTGATCTGTCACAATTTTGGCCTTCTACCCCAACAGGTAATGGCGAAACTTCTTAAGAGAGAAAATAACTGCTAGACCTTCTTGTTCGGCCACAGTATAATTCTTCTCCGCTGCAGTTAATTGTCTGCTAGCAAACTGAATGGGATGGTCATGCCCATTTTCGTAGAATTGTGATAGGGTGCTCCCCACCGCTTCTCCAGATGCATCACAATATACTAAAAATGGTTTGTCCCAAGCTGGAGTCTGAAGGATTGGCGCAACTTGAAGAGCTAACTTCAGTTGTTCAAATGCCCGTCTTGACACCTCGTCCTCCATTGGTGCAAGTGCACCTTCGCGCAAGAATTGTGTTAAAGGACGTGCTTTCGCTGCAAACATGTGTATGAACCTGCGATAATATCCCACCATACCTAAAAAACCTCGAAGGGCTTTCTTCGTGGTGGGAAACGGAAGCTTCGAAATCGTATCAAGCTTTTCAGGATCGGTGGCTACCCCATCCTTGGACACAATGTGTCCAACCATCTTCCCTTTTGAAAAACCAATTGTGGTTTTCTTAGGGCTTAAAGTCACTCCCGAAGTATCCAAACGTTGAAAGACTAACTCAAGTTTGGCAAGGTGAGAAGCTCTATCACTGTAAACTCCAAAGTCGTCAATAAAAACCCGTAGGAAAAGGCCCAAGAATGGGTCAAAGACCTTGTTCATTAAACGTTGAAATGTCCCTGGAACATTGCACAAACCAAAGGGCATTACTGTGTGACAAAATGTCCCCCAAGGTGTGGTGAATGTGGTTTTCAATTGGTCTTCTGGAGCAATTTTCACCTGGTGGTAACCCCTGTACCCATCTCCAAAAGTGTACATCTCATGCCCTGCTACTTCTTCCAAAATTTCGTCACAAAATGGCAAAGGGTAGTGGTCCTTCTTAGTTACTTTGTTTAAAGCTTTGTAGTTGACACATACCCTTAACTTGCCATTCTTCTTCAATGTTAATACCACAGGAAAAACCCATTCAGTTGTCTCCACATGCCTAATGAACCCTGCCTCCAACAACTTATCAAACTCTTCCTTCACCATGGCCGTGTATCTTGGGTTCCACCTCCCCTGCTTGACTCTGATTGGTTTGGCATTTGGTAACAATTCAATTTTGTGTTGCTCCATGGTGACCTCCCTCAGGTCCTTGTAGCTGAAAGCAAAAAGATGAATATACTTACGTAGTAAATCCTCATATTGTTTCCTTTCCTCCAGTTGAAGATCTGGTCCCAATTGAATCTTGCTCAGCCTCGCCTCGACCTCTCCTTCTGTTAGCACGCATGGAGTTGATTGGTTATCATCCCCTCGAATCCTTTGATCCGACAAAGCTCCAACCTTGGGGATTGTCTCCAAAGCATATAACCCTACTTCCTCTTCACTAGAGTCATCCGTGTAAATCCCTTCAGAGCTAGAGCTTTGGTTTGTTTCTGATTCATCCTCATATTCACTTGTCCCTCCAGAGTTTTTCACAAAACTGGCAAATGGAACTTTCTGTCGGTTAGGATGAACTCCGATGGTCATGTAGCCTTCGCCCCAATAGTTCCTTGCATGCGACTTTGTTAACCAAGGCCTACCTAATATCATTGGGTAAGCCCCATCTTCCTCTAGTACTACATGGAAATCCACAATGGTGAAAACCCTCATCACAATGATTACAACATTGCTAATGACTCCTTCAGGCCTAACAACTCGTTTGTTGGCCATTTTTAAGGTTACTGCGGTAGGTCTATCAATTTTCAGCCCTAAGTACCTCATTGCAGGAATTGTCATCACATTGACTCCTGCCCCCCCATCCACCAACACTCCACGCAACACTGATCCATTACATTGCACATCAATGATCGGATCACATTCACGCTCAGCTGCTATGGCATTCAAAGGTGTAGGCACCTTTGGGACCTTAGGTGCTGACAGCCCTTTCCTCAACTCCCTTCGAGCTGACGGCACCATCGCCACCAACTGTCCAATGGTGATGTCTGCTTTCTGAGATCCCACATCCTTCACCACTGAATAAGGATCGGAATCTCTAGAAATTGGAAAATCTTGGAATCCAAACCTCCGCCTCCGGTTCTTTTTCTTCTCTTTTGGGGCCCTTGCCATCTCCTTGAACCTCTTGATGCTTGTGTCGGGATGAGAAGTGCCCTCCATTGGTCGTTTAGCTTGGGCCATGACATCCGTCGCATCCTCAAGGAATTGAAGACTCTTCTCCAAACCCATCAAAGCCTTTTTTCGCCCTTCACATATCGGCTCAATTAAATGCACATGAGCTTTGCCCTTCTCTTCTGCAGAAAACTTTCGAGGGGAAGAACTTGCATTCTCTCTGGTAGACAAGACTGGCGAGTTTGGACATTCTCTTAAATAATGTCCCATCTCTCGACACCTGTAACATTGAACAGTTGATAGGTCCCTCTCCACGTTTCTGTTCTTATTAGTCCTTGGCTGCAGTAGATGGAGGCTTAGCTGGTTCATTTGATTGATCATTTGTTCCATGGCCGACTCCATGCGAGAACTCACTTCCGGATGCTTCCGCACCTTTGGTTCAGTTGCGAATTGAACGGTTTTCACCGTGGTTTGCACAGTTGGTCGTGGAACTTCCTCCATGCTTGCCTCCTTCTTTTCAGCCACCTCCGTTGCTTCATTGAATGTCGCAACTTGTTCGTATCTCACTTGTTGTCGTAATTCTGACAACAGACCAATGGTGAAATGTTCTAATACTACTGCATTGACCCCCGCAAAAAGTGGATCAGTTCCCTCATGACCTTGTGCCCTAAGGCAACCTTGGAGTTTATGTTGCAATGCCATTGTCCTATCCTTATACTCTCTTACTGACTCTAAAGCCCCTTGCTTTAGTTGACTCAGTTCAAACATTAAGTTTTGGTAGACATTCTTCACAGAAAACTCTTTCACTAGAGCCTTGGTTAGGTCATTCCATGATCCCCTCAACTCTGCTGTCTGTCGTTCAAACCAAAATGATGCCGTACCTTCTAAAAATTCAGGAAGAAAATTCAGCCATTTTGCAGCTGTTCTAAGCCCAGTACCAATACAAGCCCGTTTATATTCCCTTAAAAACACTTCAGGGTCTTCACCCTTACTTCCCCTAAAAACTGGAATAACCATATTGATTCTTATTTCGTCTCTAAAAGGAAATTCACCAAACTAATTAATTCCTTTAACCAACTATAACTTAGCTTTTACAACCTTTCCTCATGAATAAGAAAATTTCTGATGGCTTGAATTGCGTTCACAACAAAATCCTCCCTATCTTCTCGATGTAAATCTCTAAAAGGACCAGACATTTCTAATCCAGCCATTACCCTATTTAAATGCCTGGACTAAAAGATAACATTTACAATATCACGATCATCACGAGTATCAATGACGCCTCCACTCCACATGACATGCAAGTTGTTGGTTCTAGCATAATCTGGAGTCGCATCCCTCTTCCTAAGCCAAACAAGCAGATGTTGTTCTTGTGTGATTATCCTTTGGCGTTGTCTCGCAGGTTTTGAGTCGGGTTGAGGCCCTGATTCCTCCCGTCGTCTACGTAGTTGTGACACTACCACACTTGGTTCACCTACAGCCCCAAGCTCTTCCAAAGATCTTTCAACCTGTGATATTGGCCTAGCAACTCCCAATGTCAAAGATGGGGTCTGTTGCCTATCTTCAGGAAATTGTGTACCAAGGGAGTTAGAGGCCTCTCCTAACGTTGACATCAATGTCTTATTAAAACAATAATCCTAGAAATAAAACATATATATCTTTATATATTTTTATTTCTTTCAACAATCTACAACATTTTTTATGTAAAAAGTCTAAAGGTTTCAACAAGGTTTAATAACCATGGGTTTATTCGCTATCACTCACTATCCTTTATAAAGTTTTGTTTACATTTCTAATATGGCTTAACACGTGCCATCTTCTTTTCCTTTCTTGCCTGCAACTTTTCTTTGTGAATCTTTTCAGACTCCCACAAATCTAGCTCTAGTGCATGCCTGGATTACAGGTAATATCCAAAAGCAAGCTTGGGGTCAAAAAGAATGACTCGTGCTCATGGTTTCCATGATGTTGCTTCACGCGTTGAATCGTGTACTCAACTCGACCTAGCTTGCCTCTCGTAATCTCCATTGCTAGAAGTTGAACCTCCTCCACCCAAGTGGCCACTTCCGTCCATGATTCGGGGATAAACAAGTTGCCTTGCATTTCTTAACATAAACAATTTACTCTCCTATTTTCCTTCCTTCCTCCCACCGAATTTTCCACGACACAATTGATTTCCTACAACACAATTAGTTTTCCACGACACAATTAAGGGTCTCCACACAATTTCACAACGTAATTAAATTGCACAAGACAATTAAATTACAGAACACACTTTCACAACGCAATTAAATTGCACAAGACAATTAAATTACATAACACACTTTCACAACGCAATTAAATTGCACAAGACAATTAAATTGCAGAACACACTTTTACAACGCAATTAAATTGCACAAGACAATTAAATTGTACAACCCAATTAACATAGACTCGTGTCCCTGCAACGGAACCAAAAAGATGTAAAACACGGACGGGTATGGGACCGAAACTATGTATTTTTGTTACATAGCTATGGAGATCTATGTGATGGGTTACACATCTATTTTCTCACTCTCCTTTTGTCTATACATAGAGCTTTATCACTCTCCTTCTACAAACAATCAACGCCAACACATTTGTCTACGTGTAGGTGGTGAGCCTCAACATTCCTCAACCATGAGCTACACACTATCACACTCAAAACAATTAAAACCAAAAGCCTTTCCAAAAATCAAAACTATCATCCTCAACTTGGTATTCCAAACCATCATTCTTTACAAAGGTAGGAGGTCTGTCTTAAGGTCACAAAACACCTCTTTATATACTAACCCCAAAGGAAACAAGTCTAGAACCTTCCAAAAGTTATCTTCCATTTAATTAATCCTAATAAAACGAAATCACATGCTTCCCATGAGATTCCATATTTAATTAATCCTAATAAAACGAAATCACATGTTTCCCATGAGATTCCATATTTAATTAATCCTAATAAAACGAAATCACATGCTTCCCATGAGATTCCATATTTAATTAATCCCAATAAAACGAAATCACATGCTTCCCATGAGATTCCATATTTAATTAATCCAAAGTACCCCATGTGATATTGTATTTAATTACAAGGAATGGCATGCACATGCACCATGACCATTCCTTACCCCTTTTTACCATTAAGTAACTAAATAATTACATTGAGTTACATACTAAGTTACATAACCAATGGGAAGCTGGCACACCCCCGTGGGGGGGGGTGGTTTATTTTTTACAAATTCATTGTGGGGGGGGGGATGTCATGAAAAGATTTATTAATTTCTTGAGGTGGGTTTAGGATTAGATTTTGATTGTTTATTTATATTTTCTCTCTCCATCCTCTTGGCCCCTTGAACAAGAATTAATTTTGATATTGAAGTTTCTAACGTCTGGGCTATTTGACTAGAAGGGAGCGGAGGTATGCGAGTTTTTTTTTCTGGGTTTTGGAAGAGAGGTGGGACAAGAGGTGAATGTTATTTTAGGAAAATGCATGGGCGGAGGTGTTGAAATAGTGAACTCTTTTTCCATAGATTGCTAGAGGTCAACGATAAATATATATATTTCAGGAGGGGGTTTTGTGTTGAAAAAACGGTTTTTTTTTTTTTTTTTTTGAGGTTTTGTTTTGTACATCTTCCAAAGGAATTTTTTTTGTGTTTTTTTGTTGTTATGATGAGACCACAGGCTATTCCACTTTGGATTTTTTCCTTTCTTCTTATCTTCCCTTTTTTTCTTCTAATTTTTCTTGGACTTTTAAAAGGCAATTTCTTCCCCCTTTTTTCGTCCTCCCCTCTTTTTCTGGAATCCTCATTTCTTCCCCTTTTCCATAATCTTCTTCTTACCGAATGTTTCTTATCGTTTTTTTTGGTCCAATTTCTCGGTTTTACTTATTCATTTATTTTATTTATTTGTCTACTATTTATCATTTATTTTTCTTATCCTATTTGTTTCAATTTGTCGTAGTATGTTTTTTTTATCCTTCGATCCTTTTCTTGGGTTTGCAAGATGCAAGGAAGGAATAGCAAGGAACAAATCCGGAAGTAATGTGCCAGTTGTTCGACTCACCGGTACGCCCAATACTGAGCCATGCATCGAGGTCTGGACAGGTTGTACAGGGGCGAAAGGGTTGCAACAAGTAGAACAAGTACAGAAAATGTTCCTGAGAGGAATATTAGGGGTCAATAAAACAAGAAGCACTTTTGCTGTGTCGATAGTGCTTTCTTTAGTGCCCATTTGTAGCAATCTAGTAATTAAGGCTTGTGTGTATGAAGCTTCTTCTGGCCCGATGGGACTATGGTTCAAGCTCTTTGCAAATATGTAGCACTTCACACACCAATTCTGTATTGACAAATTTATTTCCAATGTTGCTGTCTGTTAGTGATAACTACTGGTTGTGACAAATTGGTTTATGACACCTGCCCAAGACACTGCTGACAGCATTATAGCACAAGAAGAGCACAAAATGTGATTAGTATCCAGTGATGTGGCTTTCAATACACAAAATGTTCTAGCAGTATAGACTTCAGTAGATATTTCTCCACAGGAAGAGAGACAGTTGATTGTGAACCTTAGAGGACAGTAATTGCTTCAAAGAGCATAAGTCATCTGCAGCACTTCAGGCATTGGCTGTTTATGATTGTGGTTGTTCACATGCCACAGAAAGCAGTGGTTTGGTGAGGAGTATCTGTGTACCATTCCAGCACCTACCAAAGTGATCCTCAGAGAATCAACAGAGTAACAAACCTCTCTCTTGGTTGAATGCTAAATGGGAAATCCCGCCACATTCCATCAGGCATTCAGGACACTCAAACTAAGGAAGGTACTTACTATCTATGCAATCAACTCCCAGATTAAGAAGTAATCTTGTTGGAATGAATTGATATGGACCACAGTGCAAAACTCTAAGGGTACATGGCAATGCAGCTTTTATAGTAAACCTCAACATAAGAGATGTACACAAAGTATCACAATGAGCAGATGATGAATCCATTGGCACTGCCAGGGGTGGGGAGGTTTGTTAAGAGAAGACAATCCTTTCACATGGAGCTGGTTCTTTTAACTGTTTTGCTTCCGCATTTTGCAAGCACCTTTCTGTGTCTGAAATCTTGCACTCTGAAGGCTGAATCTCCAGGGAAGAGATATTGCTGCAGTCTCCTAATTGAGTTTGGCTCAGGTATACATTGTTTTGCTATGCAGTAAAGGATAGGTCCTGTAGGTAGGTGGGTAGGTTCGATAACAGGTGAGTGCTAGGTAAGTAGATGTATGTAGATGGTTAATACATTGTTAAGGGCTTATGGGTTGTTAGTAGCAGGTATGTTGTAAACACAGAAACTGAGCTAACCACCTAGTTAGCTAGCAAATTGGAACACAATGGAAAATTGGTTCCAGTCCACCCACTATCCATCCCTCATGCTGTGATAATGGCTGTTGGTTCACTCTGGCCAAACACAATGGGATCCATGAGTTCATGGACAATCAATCATCTGCTCTCCAGAGTACGTTTTGTAAATCATGCACTGGGTTGAGGTCATCCAAAGTGTGGTGCAGTTGTTTCAGGTGGGCATTACCCATTACTAAAAGTTGTACTTTTGGGTCATGGCATTGTGGAGATGGCCTGAGGATCTGGTGCAAAGCCCACTTGTGAGTTTTTTAATATGCCAGATTGGTGCCCACTTATGTGGTTCATGCAGAGAATGGTGAATTATCCACCTATGGAACCAAAATGCTTCTGGGATCATAACTGCAAATTACGTTTTGTTTTTCGACTTTTGTAGAGAAGGTACATGTTTTAAATTGAGTCCTCAGCTGATTTCTTGCTTGGATTTAAAACTTTCTATGAGTCATAACCAGTATTGGGCAGATATTTCATTTTTTTGAAACCATCAAATTTGATTCTACATAGAGTTGTAGACAAAGTAACCTGTAATAGCTATAATTTGAAAGAACTATCTTCATCTGAAAGAACTGCAGGGTCCAGAATAGCTATAGTTTCAAATTTACAGTCCTGCAGGTTCCTTGCAATGAAGAGAAATGGTTCTCTCTTGGTTTCCATTTGCAATGCCAATCTCAGCTTGTCAATTCTCAAAAATATTGCCTTGTTAGAAAGAGAGCACAACTCAAAACCCGGAAAAAAAGGGCCCCACTCCGGCAGAAGAGCATTGTATTTCAAACATTGAACACCTTGTTGAGATGGAATAGAAAAGCTTTCAATATTCATTCCAACTTGGACATGAACAAAGGGACCTCCATGTCCTCTTATTGTTTCATGGCTGACCTTGGAGAAATCATAGTTGCCAAAAATGTGCATACACCACCCTTGAAGAATTCAAAGAAGCACACCACTGAGGAAGTAACCTATGACATTGCAGAGGAAACTGCACAAAAACCACTCGGTTTTGTGATAATCCGGCAAATGAGGAACATGACTCAATGAGGTCAGGCACAGAGGAACACATTCAAGAGCAATTCAAATTGAGTTCCAGCATCTCTTCTGACCTGTGCACACCACTGCCTCAAAACTTCAATGAACAGGAGGTATGGTGTCAGGAGTTGGGAACTTGAAGGAAAGATCAACAAAACTGACTCAGTTGTAAATGCTTAACATTTCAATTCGAAGTTCAAATTGTATTACCATTGATCAGATCATCATATTCTTGATGCCATTTCTTTTGTTGTTGTGTCTTCCACTGGCTTGGCAGTAGGGTGAGCAAAACAACAGCATATCTTCCATCAGAATCCATTGACAAGTGTTAATTGACACTTGCAAATGTCAGATATAAATAAACAAGGATGTCACCTCTTTGATCTCCACGGAACTGATGACACACAAATCTTAAACCTAGAAACAAACAAAGAGACCTACATTGGACTTGGAAAACATTCTCCCTGGAAGGAGAAGAAGCATAAAGAAGAAATAAACTGGGAATTCAGAATGAGCACCATCTCAATTGAACTGATCATACAAGGACCTTAAACCTAGAAGCAAGCAGGAGACCCACTCATGAACAGACTCAATCAAAGAGGAAGGGGCATAAGAAGATATAAACTGGGAACTCAGAATGATCACTATCTCAATGATGCAAGGATCTTAAATGTAGAAGCAAGCAGGAGACCCACTCAGGAACCATACTCAATGGAAGAGCTCAAAGAGGCATAAGGAAAAATGAACTCAGAATTCAGAATGAGCCCTATCTCAACTGCAATGATGATACAAGAATCTTAAACCTAGAAGCAACCAAGAGCCCCACCAAGGAACCATACTCAGGTGGAAGCCATAACAAAGAAATGGACTCAGAATTCAGAATGAACAGAAGCTCAAATGAACTGATGATGTAAGATTCTTCAACCTACAAGCAAGAGCAAGAGACCCACATTGGACTCACAAAATATATACATTCAATGTAAGAGGAGGAGAAGGAGTGAGGGGGAGGCATAAGAAGAAGAAACAAAATGGAACTTCAGAATGAGCATGTCAATTTAACCATAAGCAATCAATGTACCCAAGAATTTTGCCATATCAGACCTTGCATTGAGGATTGGGCTCTTATACTCATCAATATCAAGCTTCAATCTTCTCAGCAGGAAAGATTGCACTGCCGCTCGCATATCAACAGCATCTTGTTTGCTACCTTTCACACCCAAGAGGATGCTATCTGCATACCGTAAGTACTTGAGTCTTTTTGCAATTTCGCACTCAGCTTCAGTGCTCATGTCACCTGAGTTGTAGTCAGGTATGAGGACATCTTCAACATAGCAATCAAGACTATGGAGAAACACATTTGCGCATAGCGGCGATATGATGGTGCCCATCACAAGCTGAGAAGTGCCATACTCGGATCGGTTTGTCAAGTTGTGAATATCAACATAACCTGCATTGAGGATTTTGCGCATAAGATCTTCAACTGACTTGGATCTCATGACAGGCTCCATCTCTTTGAGAAGAATGTCATGATGAACTTTCTGAAAGCTGTTCTTGAGTTCAAGTGGCACAAGCCAAGAGATTCCAATCCAGGATGACCGCAGACTCCGCAATGCTGAGTGACAAGACCTTCCAGGGCGGAACCCATGACTCGATTCTCGGAATTTAGGCTCAAACAGGGGTTCTGTGAGAGTCTTCAAGGTGGAGAGGACAACTTTGTCGACAGTGCAGGCAATGGAAAGAGGGCGTCCACCTTCAGGAGTGGGAAGGATGAGTCTTTGGGCAGGTTTAGGGGCATATCTCTGCCTCCGCAATTCATCTGACAACCTCTCAAAGCCCCTCTCTGTCAATTCCTCTCGCATGATTCGGCCATCGATTCCTGGAGATGTGGTCCGTTTTAGTCTCTCGTAACCTGCTCGAAGATTCTCCACATCGTAGAGTTCCTCATAGCTGATACAATGCAAGAACGCATGACCACAACCACCACCACCACCACAAGAAGCCAAAAAGAAACTCTTCCTGTAAACTACTACCGCAAATGATGCAGAAGAAGCTGTGATCCTCTTCTGCCACATGCCCATCGAAAAACTACAAACTTCCGATTCAACCAGCAATTCAATCACTGCAAATGTGCGACAAGACACTTACATCGCACATTTCTGACAATCCGAATATCAAAACAAAACCCGATTTTTTTATAAAACAAACACGATCGCCATTGAGAAATCTAGGTTCCTCTTAAACACAAACATGCATTGAAGGTTGTGGGTTGTAGCATGAAGAGTAAAGAAAGAAGGACAACAAGACGCATGAATGCGCGCAATCAAACTCCGAATCCGCTCATTAAACCCTAAACCCTAAAACTAACTTTGCTCACAAAAGCATCATCATCGTTCACGCGCGGATCGATCGCTGCAAACAAGAAGAAACTTTGAAGAAACTGTGTCGAGGAAAGAAGGACAGGACGCATGAGCACTCAACAAAAGCACAAAAGACTGAATCCTCCTCCTCCTCCTCCTCCTCCAAACTGAATGCTCCAAAGACTCATCAAAACTCCTAATCCGCGCACTAAACCCTAAAAACAAACTGTACACACAAAATCATCATCGGTCACGCGAGGATGGCTCGATCCAAACAAGAACAAACTTTGTGGAGCTGCTGATGCTGCTGCTACGTGTGACGAAGAACTAGGGTTTAGAATTCTAGGGTTTAAGGGCCAAAGTGAACTAGCACCCACCAGTGCATTTTGGAGGATGGATAGAAAGTGGTCAGGAAACAGTTCTCTGTTGGGTTCCCTTGCTAACCATGGTGGTTAGCTCAGTTGCTGGTTTTCCTACCTATGGAGGTTAGTACATACGTAATAGAAACAGGCATTAGCTATGTATAAAACATCTATGTACAAACCATCTACTTCCATATAGTTGTAGCCTGTTTTCCTACCTATCTACTACCTCCATATAGAGCCTACTTCTTACAAAAAGGGTTACCAGGGTGTAACCAGATAGTAAGTGAGTTGAGGTTCATCCGCAACTGAGTCATAACAAGCATCCAGTGGATGGTGCACTGGTGGGTGCTGGTTCACTCTGGCCGGGTTTTTAACCCCTACTCATTTTCATCAACCAGTAGGCATTTTGCTTTTCAAAATGCCTCACCCTTTGCCAAGGAGAAATTCCACTACACAAGGTGCCCTCCATGTACACTAGAAATTTTCTGCCAGTGCTTTATGTATGTCTTAATTTAATGATAATGATTGCCATGTGCCTTATGATGGTTGTGCCCATGGGTTGGGACACTACCTACTGTGGGGCTGAACTCAGCTACCACCATGTCTTAGGCCCCTTATTTGGGGACTGCCCCCACCCATGGGCTTTACCTACACATATGGACCTTCATGGAAGGCTTTAATGAAGCTTTTATTGTGTAACTGCTTTCAACAGGTGAGCCTTAGCCAAGTTCTCAAGTGGGTTCCAAAATGCCATGTTGTTTGCCTTTTGAAGTTTGATAGTCTTTGTGTTGCAGGCCCTTATTGTCCCTTCAAGTGTCGGGTAAAGCCCAAAGGTGGGGATGCTTGCAAAATAAGCTGCAATGGATGAGGTAGCTGACCAAATCATCCCAACATCAGAATGCATTATTATTGCCTGTGAAAGCATGGCTATCTATCACTTAATGGCACTTGTCTAGTTTGTTAACATATTGTGTTTAGATTCATTATAGAGCATAGTAGCTTAAGAGATTTTGGCCCCTCGGTAGTAAGTCTATTTCTATATGAGGATTTTTGAAAGATGATATTTTGGCTTGTGTTGAAACTTGAGATTAGTTATACAGTTATGATATCTTGAAGGATTTTGGTTTCTTTTAGAGGATTGAATTTTTGAAGATTGAATTTTTGCATGTGAAAATATTTGAATTTTCATAATTCTTCTTTTGCATTACGATATTTTTTGATTTCATTCAGGTTGCTATAGAGCATAGTTCTCTACATTATAAAGACCTGCTCTGACTTTTTAAATTGTATTTGGAGGGCACCTTATCCAATAAATTTTTCCTTGACTGTTGGGGAGGGTATTTCGAAAAATGGCTTTTAAAGGACTGCATTCTTTTCTTTTTTCTTTCCCATGATACGCACTGATGGGTATCATTACGAAAACAAAGCAAAACAAAAATAGAGCAGGTCTTTGTATGCTCGATAAAGTCCTCAAGTGTGAGCTTTACTCTAAACAGAACAAACTAGAAGCTGAGGACACAAGGTTCAAAGCAAATCACAAACTCAACAATACCATAGATCTTGGATTTTCTTTTGAAGGAAAGTATAAAAGTCCCAAATCTGCATTTGGCTGTCCCCTAAACGCAGAACCATTTGAATATTTTTTGTCCATTCACATGGTGACAAATTTCTTGTTGTTACAGATTCCTGGGCACCCTGCAGATTGTATGGCAACAATTTACACTCTGTTGTTATGGTGTAGTAGAGGCCATGTTACGCACTGAATTCATGGCTTAAGACAAAAGGAATTTTTTTTAAAAAAAACAAAGACTTAAGAAAATAGTTTGATCAATCAGCGCCTTTTCGTCGTGCTCCAGCGAGGCGTTGGGGAGCAGCTGATTGCCTGCGAGTGCGCCGGCTGATCGCTGGCTTTGCAGCTGACTCCAGCGACGATTAGTTAACCAACATCTAAGATCGGGGCATCAAAAGAAAATACTTTTATAGGTAAGAAGATGAAAGTCAGGGTGTGTAAAAGTATTAAAATATAAATGGGTAGGATGGGCAAAGGATGATTTACGTGACATGGAGTAACCTGTCAGAGATTTCCCAATGTCTCTGGAGGGCAGCTTAAATCTATACTATTCCCTCCCGACACTTCAGGCCATCTTCTGTTTCTGGGCAGGCTCTTCTTACAATTTGTAAGAGCATGCCATTTTTTCCTTTGCACAATGAGTAGGATCTTGGCCATTAGATATAGAAAACCAATGCTGGCATGTCATTATGCATGGTAGGGCTATTGCATCAGTATTAACACTTTCATATTGACTTGTTACTGGTAGTGGATGCAAGGCTGATTTTTGCCTGGTATGAGCTTGGGTTAAACCCGGTATTAGGCTGGTATTATCTAAGGTCCATACCAGTCTGGTACTGGTATAAGAGCATCTCCACCAACACTCCATATGTGAACCTGCCAAAATATTTTTCACAGCCAAGTTTTAGTTACAAACTTCTTTGCAACCCCACCCGTAAGACCGAAATTGAGACTGCCAATTGGTAGGAGATTACTAATAGCAAGCCACACTTGGACTAATCAAACTATCTAGCCAATCAGAAACAGGGATCAATCAATGAATACGATTTGACTGTGTTTACTAGACTTTTAGAGAGCTCCTCCAGGACTATGAAAGCTATGCTTTTTGCCAGGGTCCCAGGAGTCTTCCAGTGGATTCACTGGACTGAACTGTGGTCACGTACTGAGCGTTGGTGGAGATGCTCTAAGGTTGGTATTGTCTCAGGTGATACCAGATTGGTATGTTCTTACATACCAGCACCATATACCTAGGTTGCTCCATATATGCTAGTACAACACTGGAAAATACCCCTATAGACCCCCTGCTCTAGACCAATGAGAGAGTGACACAATAGACGAAGGTGTCCAAAAGCAGTTTTGTAGAAAGATAGAAGGAGTAGAAAAGTTACAGGTTGGAATGTTGTGAACTACAAATAATTCAGAGATGATAACAATTATGCATTCAAACTAGTTCTTACAGTGATCCAAGAGATGCATTTGTTGTCTTGTCTTGCAAACAGCTACCTACTGTATTGTTCAATCTGTTTGCTCCATGAGTGTTTTACAGGTTTTTCAGGCCTGGAAGTGGCTTGTGTTTCATTCTCAAATCCTGGTTTGAATGTTCATCTTCATCAAAACATGACTGCATCAGAAGAAGTCTCCAAGTCATGTAGCTCATTGAACTGTGGTCATATCGGATGTGTTTGCTCAAACAACAGCTTTACCACAGCTCACTGATTTCCCACAATTGCAGCTGACCTGCCACACACACACACTAGCTAGTGCTCTCAAACACCAAAGCAAACTTGAAGCAGCGCCAAGCTTAGCCCATATGGGGTAGCTTGGTTATAAAAGAAATCCCAGCAAGTAGCCAAATCATACCTCTGACTTGCTTGTCTGTAACCCGGATGGGCCAATGAAGCTGTAGAAGAGCCATGCTTCTCATGATGACTTGCTTGGAATCTGGAGCGGGTCAATAAAGCTTCAGAAGAGCCTGAACTTCTGAAGTATTGGGGTGCTTCACAGCTGCCTTTAACCTAAGCATTCTGGAAGCTTTTTGAATTAAGTCCAAACACGGAAGCCCACCAAGATGTCATCACCTTATTGCTCACATGTGCCTGCCATGGAAGAAGCCTGATTGTCTGGTGTCGCACATGTAGGACTTGTTGGAGTTCAGCTCTGGTCCTGACCATATCAGATGTGAAGCATAAGAGTGTATGGCTGAGCATGAGGAAGAGCAGGGCATCAGATGTTATGTAAGGTGGAAAGACGGTGGACAAACCAGTAAAGCTCATTTATGCACAAACTGTAGAAGTTCATGTTTGTGGCTTCGTTGATCTCCTACTACCTGCTGATTGGGCTGCAATTGGATATCATCAGACTTCTTTTGTATTCTCTTCTATGATCCTCTTTAGATCTTTGTTTCAATGTGCCTGACCTACGCACACTTTGATGATTTTCCTCACACAAGTTCTGTGTTCTCATATCATAAGAACAAGACTCCTGTAAACTCTTTTCTGTAAACCCTAAACCCAAAAGGCTCTTGCAAACCAAAAACTAAGAATGGACATGAAGACGAGGACGGCAAGAGATTAAAGGAAACTCCCATCAAGTGTAAGTCACATCTGATTCTTGTTCACATTGCACGATTATGCAAAGATCACAAATCAAATAGATCTCACACAAGGAAATTGTGTCAATTAGGGTTTAAGGTTTAGGGTTTACTGGGGTTGATGATTAGAATCATCTAGGGTTCTCCAAGCATTTGTTGAATTTCTTCATCATCGCATCTTGTCTTGCACCATCCTTATGATAATCAATCCCAAAAACCTACATACCCTAGAGATTAATTAATCAGTTATAACAAACAATTTCAACATGATCTTAATTTATGAGTCTTGTAGATATGTTTTTTAAAAACTAGTTATAAATTAATTTAAATAAATATAAATTATTTCTCAACACATTTAAAAATTTGCTACAAATGTTTTTCATGCTTCAAATGCACAATGAAATAATGTAAAAAATCATTGAAACATTTTCTAAACATTAGGAAATAGTGTTAAAAACATTGTCACAACACGATTCAAGGGCCATTGATAGATTTTATTACCTTTTTTTTACTCATGTGTAACCAAAAAAAAAGTAAATTAAAGGAAATCCTTTAAACTCCTTTGTTACTACTACTTTGCCTATAATATAAGTAAACCAAAAGGAGCAAAAGAAATTAAAAGGATTGATTCCTATCACTCCTTTTGTTTTCGTAAATGGAAGCCAAAACAAACAAAAAATTCAAAAAATTCATAATTTGGACACAAAAGAGGGATCTTACATCTCCATTATTGATCTTCTCAACAACAAATCAATCTAGAATTTTTCTATGATTCAATATTCTAGAATTATTTTGATTTCCTATCTTAAACTTAGCATGTACCTTATCAAAACCCAATTCCATCCAACCTACACATGCTCTTCAATTCTACATGAGTAATCAAAAAACAATTGGCAAGTTGGCCTTGGATCAAACGCTCATTAGTATCCATTAGCGGTTATTATTATCTTTTCAACCCCATGATGTATATTCACAAGGTGCAAAAACTGAAATCTATGTTTCATCAAAAGAAACCCCACCAAATAGTTATTTCTTTTTGTCAAAAGTTATTTGACACCACCAAGTTCAACATCTTCGACTATGAAGTTTTGGATGTAATTCTAGAAATCACAATTTCCATACAATGACTATTTAATTTGTGGCATTTTCAACAACAACCTTTTTCCTATAGTTCGGAACAATTCATTTTACATCCTATATTTGATTTTCAAAATAAGATTATAAATTCTTAAACCCCTCCCCCAAGTCTATTGATTTAATTTTGTTCTCTAAGATATTTGAATAGCTAAAATGTAGAAGTTGATTCCTTTTGACAGTACCATCTATTATTGATAACTAAAATGATTCACTTCCTCACAAGAATCATGGGAAAAAACTCTTGACTTGTAATAGTTCCAAATCCTACACGATGAAAAGAAAGTTCAATACTATTGTGATGCATTATAACTAATCTACTTCACACGCTTGAGCAAACCATCAACTTATCTTGCCACCAATTTTGGGCCTTTCAAAACAACTTGTCATTGCAATTGACTAGTCTTATTTTCCAATGCCATAATATTATAATTTCAAAATCAGTAGATAATTTGTGCCACCCATTTGAAAATCAACATTTTATGGTAAGGAATATAATGATGGGTATAAATTACCAATTCCCTTTTTATGTCCTTGTACAACCCACATCTAAAAGAAAGGAACATTGGGGTAATTAATTATGAACCATTAAATTTTGTTAATGTCAATGCTTTTCTAGCCTCGCCCTTTTTTCCCATCTTCAATTCATACTAGTGGGTACCCGTTAATTGCTTAAACCAATTAATAACGCACACACGCTTTCAGGACCTGGCTCTCAGGACCTGGGTTTTAGGACCTCAACGCGAGGTTGTAGGAACTGGCCCTTAGGACCTGGGTTTCAGGCCCTCAACGCGAGGTTTCAAGACCTGGCTCTCAGGACTTGGGTTTCAGGCCCTCATCGCGAGGTTTCAGGACCTCGAAAGCTCTTCATCCTACGGTCGTTTTATCTTCTTCCCATCACTTTTCTCTGCGTCCAGTGGTCAGAGACAGATGCACGCATGGACGCAGAGACAGAACTACCGGACTGGACCGCAGAGACAGAAGGTTCTGCCGGGAATTAAAACGCGGAACTGTCCGACATTCCGGGCCGGTTCCGCCGGCGGATTAAAACGCGGAACCGTCGCGTCGGACGGACGGACGGATAGAAGGACTAAGTGAATCTTATATATTAAAGTTAGATGGTGTTTGTCTGTCTCTCCGTCCGTCCGTCCGTCCAGGTGCCGATCTTGGTTTCAGGACCTCGACGGACGGACAGGACCAAGTCTTGAAATCGAGGTCCCTAGATGGAAGAGGAGGACGATGACGACGACGAATGGCGGGCGCAATAATCTTATCTATATGTGATCAGTGGAGCTTGCTTGCAAGCCTATTGGTGGTGAATTGTTGGTGGTGAGGTATCTGCATTTTCTAGATAAGTGTTCTGATGTCTCTCCATACAAATCTCTCCACACTTGGTTTCCTCTCATATCAATTTGTGTAATTTTGTTTCCGGACATTGGAATGCAGGTTGGAGGAAGAGCAAGAGAGTCTCCAGAAACTAGTGACCCAGTAAGAGCAACAAAGACAGTCTATTGTACAATTCGGATTTCTCTCAACTATAGAGGCCATGGTGACCCACTGAAAAATTATCAGTACTCATGAAATACTCTGACATGCTCATTAGCACTGTGCTTTTCCTAGCCTGTTTCTATCACATGTTCAATCTTGTGAAGGATGTTGATTTAGTAGAGCTTCAATGGAGGTGTTCCTAAGAGCACAGATTGCATGTTTGAACAGGCCACTGTCGCAGCAACCTTCACAAAATCATCTTAGCAAGCACATGGAACGCCTTCCTTTTGCTTCTGCTTTTTGGTAAGTTTGTTTCTGGCGACATATTGTATTCCATGACAGTGCCTATAAGATAGTCTTCTGATATCCATTGTCTGATTGCTCTTTGAGTATTCTACAGGGTATTGCAAGTTATTGTGAGCCTAATGTGCAAATTTCAAGGAGTGTACACTCAGAAGCAGCTGATTGGATCAAAGAAGGTACTTGGCAACAACTTCACTTTTTTCTAATAAGCATTGTAGGCTCTTTGAGTATTCTACAGGGTATTGCAAGTTATTGTGAGCCTAATGTGCAAGTTTCAAGGAGTGTACACTCAGAAGCAGCTGATTGGATCAAAGAAGGTACTTGGCAACAACTTCACTTTTTTCTAATAAGCATTGTAGGCTGCAGTAATTGTTATGCTTTGTCCTCTGCTTTTCTGTCCAAATTTTGCAGTTATTTGTATGTTGAAAGGCTTTTATTCTAACTAATCTTATGAGATCATGATCTATTATATCAATGCATTATTTACTCAAAGGAGGGGCCCTTTATTTTATTCCTCACTTCTCACATCTTTCTGATTGCCTATATACGCCAGTCTCTGTGTGTGCAATGTGAATTTGAATAGCAGAAGTAGATTCAGCAGTTCTGCTTGAAATAATCATGCTTTTAGAACATGCTATAAAGTGTCTGATTTCACTTCTGGTTTCATTGTGCAAGGATTCTTCAGGGTGCTGGCATAATACAGGCCTGTCTTCCCATCCTTCTGACCACACCTGTGACTCTGCACTCAATAAGCACATTCTTTACTGGTGTTGTGATCTCATCTTTGTCCAGAGAACTCAGTTGGGAAAGGAGGGAGGTCAAAAAGTGGAGGGATGAGAGGATAAATTAGCAGTCTCTAATTATTTTGAGTATTTTTTGGTTGCCTTTTGTCAAAAACTGGTAGAGAAACAGACCAACCATGGAAGTTTTCAGTGTGCACAGTTTTGATGTATGAGCTCAGGATGTGTTCAAGGAGTTTTTTTGGGCACAATCGTTTTGCCGCTTGGGAGAAGATCTTCCATCTAAACTATCAAAAAAGGTATTTTGTCTCATCTCCAACAACTTTGTATGTTATGAATATTATTATTAAGTTGCTCAACACAATTCATGTGCTAGCTGTATTCTTGCAAGTGAGCGAGTCTGATCTTTTCTGTTGCACCTGTTGCTGTTGCTACTCCAGTAGAAGAAGTGCTGATGGCTTCAGAAGAAAGAAGATCAACTTTGCATATGCCTTTATGAGTTCAAAGTGTTGGAGAGCAGATCATTCAGGAGACTTTGCTCCAACACTTTGAACTCATAAAGGAATATGCAAAGTTGCTAATGTGTTTTTGGGTTGGCTTGCAAAAGAGAGAAATTTTCACGAACTGGCGTGATGCATTTGATAAGATAGATATAGAGCGTCATCAAATCAGCTTTATCCACATATATTAAGTTCTTGCCAGTTTGGTAGTAAGTGGGCTGGTGGGTCCTCCCATTTACAGGCTTTGCCCGGTCGTGGAGACTCGGGAAAGTCGAGACTACGGAATGATGTAGAGTTCGCTTGGTCTCGCATTTCCAAGAATGGTCACCAGCTATCTCCAATTCTTTAACATCATGGAACATCTCCTTTTTTATTAGGCCATGCCTGATTAAATAATTTGAGATTAGCTGGAGCCCCCAGTTCTTTAAGAGCCCGAGCCAAAGCAAGCGAAAATGTAAGCGTTGCTATTAATAGCAACGTCAAATAGGAAATGTCCTATGAAGTTCCGAAACACGTACTCAGTTACTCACACACTTTGCACAGTCACACTTGGTGAACATTCCTCAAAATGTGGAAGCAAATGAAAACAACTTCAAGTTGCACTCACTGACACCCCCAAACTTTATGCAGGGTGTTTATAGGTCCATCCTCAAACCTCATTATGCTCTCTCTTGAGAATAAAACCCTGCCAATCATAAATAAACCAAAGCACCCCCCCTCCCCCCAAAAGGGAAGAAACCAATGAACAAAATGAAAGGGTTTAGGATTTGGTGTCTCTTCTTTACAAGGAGAACCAACAAAATATTGTTGGCAACCAAAGCAATAGCTGTATATTAGCCATTGGCTACAAGGTTAAAATAAGAAGTAAAAAAACAATTTTTTGGACTTAAGTATAATCAGTCATAATAATTGATAAGTGGAAAAGATCATTTGCACTCATGTTAATTTTCTACGCAATTGTTAACATTGGATAAAGCTTGAAAAATAGCTCATAGTCCCAAAATCGGGCCCCTCGGGGGGAGGGGCCTAATTATTCTCAAAGCCTTATTTATTCCACATTTGACCCTATAATGTGTTTTCAAAGAGTTGAATGGACAACGACCGAAAAGTAAGGACCCGAATATTACTTTTTCAAAACGCCTTTGTGTGTCCCTCTTGGTTTAAAGAAACCAAGGGACTTCACAGTGTCCGAAGGTCACAGGCACCCACTAAATATTTTTTCCGCCCTTTTCCGGCGGGCTGCCTAGAGGTTTTTTTTTTTTTTTTTAATTTTTATTTTCGCCCTTTTCCGGCGGGTTCGTTGTGTAGGCACCGGACCTGCCCAGGTTTTTTTTTTTTTTTTTTTTTCGCCCTTTTCCGGCGGGTTCGCTGTGTAGGCGCTGGACGTGCCCAGGGTTAATACCAGGGGTTTTTTTTTTTTTTTTCCCCGGCCTTTTCTGGTGGGCTACCCAAGGTTAAACCCAGGGTTTTTATTTTTTTATTATTTTTTTTTTTTCGCCCTTTTCCGGCGAGTTTGCTGTGTACGCGCCGGACCTGCCCAGGGTTAATAACAGGGGTTTTTTTTTCCCCGCCCTTTTCCGGCGGGCTGCCCAGGGTTAATACTAGGGTTTTTTCTTTTTTTTTTCTCCGCCCTTTTCAAAGAAACCGGGGGACTTCATAGTGTCCGAAGGTCACGGGCACTCAATTAAGGCACTGCACCCAATTGTCGTTCTGGCTGCGACCATTCACAAGAGACTGCCACAAGTATTATTATATCAGAATTTGTTTTTTGGTCAAAATCTTTTGGGACCCATTTCTTCTTCATTCATATGGTGAAGATACATTTGCATCATCTCTTGAGTGAGGCTGATCCTGTTGAGCTTGCTAAGCTTGATTTGGCTTCTGCTTGATTTGGCTTCTGTAAGTTGATCTATGACTACAGCTTTCATAACACATATTGCATTGCAATCTATTTGTAAGACTTGCTCAAGAATCAAAAAATCAAATCTGTTATAAGAAGTAGGTCAAGAATCAGACATCTGGTAATGGGTTGTCAAGAAGAATTCATGTTGTTGGTTGTGGCAATGCAGTAAGGAAAGAAGAAAGGAAGGAAGGAAAGAGAAAAAGAATTGATGTGGGTTGCAGCAATGCAGGAGGCAAGGAGGAGGAGGAGGAGGGGGTTGTCGGGTGGAGCTTCACACACATAATGGGTGTGGCTTAGGTGTGTCACGGTTCTCGGACTTTGTGTACAATGCAGTCTGTTGAACAACAACAGGTAGTCAGGGAACGGGATGCTTCTGCCAGGCGTGCTACTAAGGCAGCCCAGTCTGCTGAACAACAACAGGCAATCAGGGAACGGGATGCCTCTGCCAGGCGTGCTGCTAAGGCAGCCCAGTCTGCTGAACAGCACAGGCAGTCAAGGAACGGGATGCCTCTGCCAAGCGTGTTGCCAGGGCAGCCCAGCCTGCTGAACACCAACAGGCAGTTAGGGAACGGGATGCCTCTGCCAGGCGTGCTGCCAGGGTAGCCGAGCCTTCTAACCAGCGACAAGCAGCTAGGCGAGGGGCTCGCGCCTGGCGAGCTGGGAAGCAAGCCCTGCACACTGCGGATGAGGTGGAGGGGTTGGTGGTACACTCATTGGGTGCCATGTCACATAAGTGCACACACTGCAATGCACTCCGCTTTCAGCACGAGAAAAAGCGCACCACTTTGTGTTGTGGCGGTGGCAAGATGTTTGGGTTGAGTAATGCTTTCCCCGCCCCTGCACCTCAGCCACTTAGAGATTTGCTCACCAGTGTGCCCAGTGAGCACTAGCCTTTGTCACCTGCCACTAAGGATTTCAGGTTGAACATTCGTGCATACAACTCTGCATTGCAGATGGCCTCAACGGGCCTACACATCCATTCCCCGGAACAAGGGATCAGCATGATTGCAATCAAAGGGGCTATGCATCATTTGCTGGGGCCTTTGCAGCCTGCCGAGCATGATTTGCCACAATTCGCCCAGCTGTACATCATTGATTCCATGGATGCACAAGTCACAGCACGCCTTGCAGCTTTGGGTGCTACAGGCGCTGCTTTGGATCAGCCAACTTTGGTGGGGCTACAACAAATGTTGCATGATCACAACACATTTGTGCAACGTTTCAAACAAGTCATGGACATGCTCGCACACGACTTACCTCAATGGGAAGTTGTCATCAGGGTCGACGGCAACGTTGACAAGCGCCGTTACAATGCTCCTACCGCCTTCGAAGTGGCTAGGCTGCTGCCAGGTGAGGTTTTTCAGCAACGTGTGCTGATGTGCTGTTGGTTTGTTGCCATCGCTCACTTGATGCAATGTTCCTCATTCGTTGACATAAATGTTGGTGCTCCTCCACAGGTGGCGGTGATGAACAGGTTACAAGTAGGGATATCAGAGTGTGTGCACGCGGCGGCGGGCTATGGAGGATCAGTGACCTGCACCCTGCTTACGATCCATTGCACTTTGTGCTGTTCCATCCTCATGGTGAGCCCGGCTGGCAGCGAAACATGCCCCATGCTATTGTTCCCCCTGTCCGCCGGCAAGCTGCTAGCGGTGAGGAGGAAGGTGATGTTGGGCATGTTGTAGCAGATGCAGAGCCATCACAACTTGCACATGATGATGACAGCGAGGAGGAAGGTGATGCTGAACATGTTGTAGTAAATGTAGGGCCAGCACAACCTGCACAATGCAAAAAAATCACTACACGAGAGTGGGCTTGCTATCACATGCACGATAGGAACCCAGCATCGCACGCCCTCTTTGTGTATGGCAAACGTTTGTATCAAGAATGGGGTGTTGACCAATGCAGCAAAGTGGAATCACAACTGTTGTTTTACATACGCAACAACCAGGGCCCTTTGCGTGTTGCAATTTATGGTGGCGTGGCTGATGCTGTTGCCAATAACGACGCCAACATCGACAACCTGGGCAGGCTCATTGTATTGCCATCCTCATTCATTGGTGGCCACTGACACATGGCTTAGTTGTACCAAGATTCCATGGCCATTGTACGCCAATATGGCAAGCCTGATTTGTTCATCACCATGACCTGCAACCCCAAGTGGGAAAAGATTGTTAGTGCGCTGAAGCCCGGCGAGATTGCCAATGACCGCCCTGATTTGGTCACACGTGTTTTTGTTGGGAAATTACAGCATTTGCTGGATGAGCTTTTGAAGAAAGGCGTTTTTAGCGAGGTGGTGGCTAACATTCATGTCATTGAGTGGCAGAAGAGAGGCCTGCCCCATGCACACATTCTGCTCATTCTGCACTCCAATCACAAACCACGAGGGCCCGATGAATACAACCGCATGGTGTCTACAGAGTTGCCTGATAAGGATGCACACCCCACTTTTTTTAAGGTCGTTATAAGATGCATGGTGCATGTCCCCTGTGGCACCATCAACCCACATTGCACTTGCATGGTTGACGGTGTTTGTTCAAAAGGCTACCCTAAGGCCTTCACAGAGCACACCACCGACACCACCGGGTCCTACCCAACATACCGCCGTCGAGATGATGGCTGCACATTTGAGCGGTAAGTGTGCTAGCAGTAGGACCATGCATTTGGACTGACAACATGCACAACTATGCTGCCCATGTTTGCGTTTATTGACCTATGGCATCGCTCATGTAACAATTGATGTTTGGTTGCTGCTGCTACAGGGGTGGGTTTGCCTTTGACAATCGTTGGGTGGTGCCCTACAACTCGTACCTGTCCCTGTTCTTCAACTGCCACATCAACGTGGAGGTCTGCACCTCCATCGCGGCTGTCAAATACCTCTACAAGTACGTCTACAAAGGCCACGACCGTGCACAGGTAGACGTTGGCCCGGTGGACGCTGCTGCACCTGATGGCGCTGCGCCCACTCAGCCATGCATTCGGGATGAGATCAAGATCTACCAAGACGGTCGGTATGTGTCGGCTTCTGAGGCCAGCCACCGTCTGTATGGCTTTGATCTGCACAAGGAGCACCCCAATGTCGTTCGGCTTGCTGTGCACTTGAAAGGGCGTCAGACCATCCTGTTTCAAGAGGGCACTGATGCTGCGACCGTACTTAACCGGAACCCTCACACAACTTTGACTGCATGGTTTGCATTTAACAAAATAGCACGGGAGCATCTCAATCCATCTGCACCATTGCGCTTGGCTTTCAACACGCTTTACCATGACTTTCCACGCATTGCCACATGGAAAAAGAAGGAAAAGCAATGGGCACTCCGCACACGGACGCCAGGTCTGCTGCCTGTCGGCCGCATGTATTTTGTGCAACCCTCCGAGGGGGAGAGGTACTTCTTACGTCTTTTGCTACATCACGTGCATGGGGCTACGTCTTTTGAGGACCTAGCGTGCACCAACAGGCACTTGCAACATCCCACGCAGCACGCATCTTTCAAAGAAGCATGTCAGCAGCGTGGTTTGCTACAGGACGATGTTGAGTGGGCCCAATGCATGGAAGAGGCTGCAAGCATGGCCAGTGCCTCATGTCTTAGGGCACTGTTTGTTGCCTTGCTGGTGTTCAATGATGTTGCAAACCCATTAGCTTTGTGGGAGCGCTTCAAGGAAGACATGGCATAAGACTTTCTGTATCAAGCACGCCAGGTTGGTGCTCAGCTCTGCCCGTGTATGGCTCTGCATGTCAGCCTGCCTTGCGGTTTTGCATGGTCATGGTTTGCATGTTGTGCGGCGCTCAATGCTCACTATGTCGTGTGTGTGCTCCTATAACGTGTAGGGCAAACCAGCGCGGCAACTCGATGTTGCCATCCGAGACATGGTGCTGCGGGAGTTGGCGCTACACTTGGCACACCTCAACAGCAGCCAGGGCTTGGCAGCATTTGGCTTGCCGACGCCTGCGGCCCAACCTGCCAGTGCTATGGTGGCAAACGAAATTGCCAGGTATGATGTGGCAACGCAAGCAGCCATACGAGATGAGCGCGTGCCGCAACTTAACCCTGAGCAACGGGCTGTCTATGACAATGTCATGGCTGCTGTCGAACGCCGTGCATTTTTTGTAGATGGCCTTGGCGGCACTAGCAAAACCTTTCTCTGTAGTTGCTTGCTGAGCACCGTGCGCGCACAGGGTCGGGTCGCTATTGCTGTGGCATCGTCTGGCATTGCTACATTGCTGTTAGACAAAGGACGCACTGCACATTCACGTTTCAAGATCCCTGTGCAAGGCTTCAACATCACGTCCACATGCTACATCAGTAGGGACTCTCAACTGGCAACACTTTTGCAAGTGGCTGCGTTCATTGTGTGGGATGAGGCTGTCATGATGCACAGGCATGTTTTTGAGGCTGTCAACAGGTCTTTGCAGGACATCATGGCTGTCATTAACCCAGCATTCAAGTTCCTGCCCTTTGGCGGCTTGGATGTGGTGTTTGGCGGCGATTTTCGGCAAATTTTGCCTGTTGTGCCTCGCGGCACCAGGGGAGATGTCATCGGTGCAACTTTGAACCGTTCCAGCATATGGCAACATGTGCGTGTATTCAAGCTGCACACCAACATGCGCGTGCAGAGGTTGCTGACTCAGGGTGGCGCCCATGCACAGGCAAATGCCACACGGTTGCAGGCATTTGCTGATTACTTGCAGCGTGTGGGGGAGGGCGCAGAGCGCGTGTATCCCTATGTTGGTGAAGACTCCATTCTTATTCCCCATGACATGTGCTGCAATGGCCCTACTGTGGCAGATTTGATTGAAGAAGTGTATGGTGCTTTGTCATCTATTGTTGAGTATGCTGCAAGATCTGCATACATCATTGAACGTGCAATTTTTACACCTTTGAACGAAGATGTGGATGCACTCAACAAACTCATCAATGACAAATATGCACTCACAAAGCACGATGGCTCGCCTGCACAGCACCACGTGTATTACAACGCAGATTCTGTGGTGCATGGGGAGCAACATGGCATTTACCCCATTGAGTTCTTGAACACACTCAGTTTTTTCGGGCGTACCACCCCATGAACTGCACTTGCAAGAGGGTTGTCCCATCATATTATTACGCAACATGACCAACGGCCTGGCTAATGGTACCAGGCTCATTATCATTCAACTCATGCAGCATGTCATTGAAGCAGAGGTGGCAACAAGTCCTGCAAAGGGCCAATGAGTGTTCATTCCACGGTTAAGCATCACACCTTCAGACACAGAACGAATGCCTTTCACTTTGCGTCGTTGCCAGTTCCCTGTGCGCCCTGCATTTGCCATGACCATCAATAAGGCGCAAGGGCAGACATTGAAGATGGTCGGCATTTTTCTGCCCAAGCCTGTATTTACACATGGCCAGTTGTATGTGGCCATGTCACGCATTGGGTGCCCCGAAGGGGTGAAACTGCTGGTTACAGATGGGTGGGAGGATGCTCATGAAGATGCACCTGCCGGTGTGTACACTCGTAATGTTGTTTACACAGAGGTGTTGTAACATGATCGTGCAGACAATAAAGCTTAATAGAATGTTCGGGTGGCTAAAGTGGCGTAGCCACGGGTTACCCACTAGTTTATATATAAGATAAAAGGAGGCCTACTTGCCAGGTTTCCCTTAACTGAAGGTTGTAACTTTGAAGATGGTAACTAAACATCACAGGCTTGTAAATCATGGGAAGGTCTATAAAGAGCAAGATTTCCACACCATAAAGTACAAAAGTAATTTATTTGATTGGCGAAAGGTTTGCATGCTAATGGCAAAAGGTCCATTCAATTGAAAGAAGTGTTTTCATCATGAATAAGTCATTCAAAAGAAAAAGACTTTTGAATGTTTTACATAAATGGAATGAAGGTAGTGAAAATTTTCGTAAAGATCATTGAGGAGCTATAACAAAAAGAATGAAGATAAAAACATCCTCACAACCCATCAGTTCAATAGACAACAAGAAAATAAAATAAGATTATTAATGGCATAGTCTTCTCAACAAATAAGATTATCAATTTTATTTATACACCAAACTAAAACTCTAATTTCTAAGGCACAATTTGGGATTAGGACACTTCGTGTTTTACTTTCATGAGCTATCATTGTCTTCATGTATGATTCCATCAAACAAAAAATTCAACTACAACCCAACAAAATTAAAATTAACCATACAAGATATAAATACTCAACAAAAATCTTGAAGACATGTGAATATGCAAAAAAATTATGAACTTGACTTTTTTCAGAGTTTCCATTTTCACAAGTCTCACTTCCTTTCAACACACAAAAAATCAAAACACATACTCAAGTACATCAGATCAAAGCATCCATAATCATATATACAAGCTCTCAGACCTTGTAGAGCTTTTCATCACCTCCCTCTACACCAGGATCTTCTACCATTAACCTCAACAAGTAGTCCTAATTTCTTTGCTTAGTGGAGATATCAAAATAGAATGTCAGACATAACTTGTTGAAAACATTCTTCTTTCCAACAAGATACACAACAAAATTCTCACAAACATATTACCAACTTAGGAATATTTGAAAAGAGAGCTTAGTTTGCATCAAACCTACCTTAAGAAGTTGTCCACAATCATCAACAACCTCCCAACACATCAATGACAAATGACATGTTGTAACTTTGAAATCAAAATAACCCCACAAAACTCTTTAGCAAAACCCACACACTTAACAAATTTCAAAAAAATAAATCAACAACCTAATTTATTCCATGCATTATGCATCATCATAATTATGCACCATTTCAAATACTCACGACCCCTTCATTTAATGATGAAAAACACAAAGATGGTAAACTCCTTTGACAATGTTGAAAGAGACAACCCCCTAATGAAACAAATGGCTAACCATCTCAACCCTAAATCCATGTCATAGAATGTCATAGATCATTTTAGTTGTTAGAGCATACGTTATAGCAGCCCTATTTGAATTATTATTTTGCACATTTGAGGTGTAGGATATTTCTTGCCAATACACACTTAGTAACTATCAAATGCCTTAGCTACTTACATAATAACACTAGGACATAAATATTGTCATCTCACAATAGTAGGTTGTGGTTCATGACACAAGTATGCTCATTTATTTTAGATTCCATGTTCAAATACAATTTCAATTCAATTCAATTCTTTTGTAGAGCAGGTTGAATGATAGCTTAATTTGCCCCCTATATTGTAATTTGGATGAAGTATACCTTCAAATAGTGTGCAGATGGGTTTCAAGAATATAAATTTGCACAAAATACAATTATCTCCACAAGGCCCAGTAGGAAAGACTGACTGAAGCATTGGCCATTCATAATTATTGGCCTAGGTGTAAAGGGCTTTTTCCCCCCAAAATTTGTGATGTAACCACAAGAGGAATTAGCCAAATTTGGCTACAGATGAAAAAGCAAAGTAGAATTTTCTTATAATTCTACTAAATTTTGGCAACCTGGAACCTATGTCTGAAAGTGTAGCCATTTAAGAATCTTTTTCCTTTGGTGAAGTTTTTTTGACAAAAATCTTTTAAAAGAGATTTTTATTTGGTCACTGCGGTGCAAATGCTTGCAAAAATTAAAGCACTGCCCAGGTGCTAGCATTTAAATAGTTTCTCACCTTATATTGTCTGAATTTTGATGTTTTTGGGTGGGGTTGGGGAAACAAGTAACAAACCATGTTAGATGTGATGAAGGGTGGTAGAGCCCCAAATAGGGCATGTGGGGTGAGCCTGATTTTTTTCAGCCCTTTTCGTTCTTTCTTCGACAGGGTTCACTCAAAACAAGTAAAAAAGGGAAAGAGGAGACAGAAAATAAAATGCATTGAGGCAGGTAGCGAGCAAAAAATATATATATATTTTTTGCTCGCTATTTGATTTTTTCACGTTTTGTTTTCCCCCGCTCAATTCGTCAAGCAAAAACTCAATTACTTTATCTATGCCCTTTAATGGGCAGAGAGCTGGCGCCCTTTCTGCGCCGCGCGCCCTTTATTTGCTTGTTATGCGAAGACAGCGGGAGAGAAGAAAGAAGCAAACTTCTTTCTTCTCTGGAGTTCACTTTTTTTTGGCAAAGTGCTTAGTATTGTACTGCATTCTTAGCTCAGTTGGATAGAGCAACAACCTTCTAAGTTGAAGGTCACAGGTTCAAATCCTGTAGGATGCTTAAAGTGCATAATAAATAATATATACCAACGGTACATGCATCTACTTTTTTGATTAGTCTATTGGAAAGACCAGGGTTACATGCGTGGATTGACCGATTTATAACCAAAGTCCTGTGATTTTAGCTAAGAAAGTCAAAGCTTACTTATCATGGGGAGAGTGGCCGAGTGGTTAAAAGCGACAGACTGTAAATCGGCTGAAGTTTTCTACGTAGGTTCGAATCCTGCCTCTCCCAATTCGAAGTATACTTCGTATTTTCAAAATAGAAGCAAAGCACTTATTTTTGTGCTTATCCTTTCATGCAATTAAATAGGGTGGAATTTTCCTAGACACATATTAAATGCTTTGGTACTTGAGCCCCCTTCGAACCGTACAAGATGGTCGCCCATCATACGGCTCTCCAATTCAACCTTTCTTTGGATTTGATTTCGTCACTAGGTTTTGGCTTGTTTTGATAGTGACCGGCCTCCAAGTGGCTTAAGTAACATAAAGGAACTTGCTTTCTTGCTATAGCGATCACGGGGAATTTTGGCGGGAAATTATAAACAAAAAAAAGTTTTTTTTTATTATCTCCCCCCAAGTCCGTCCTTAAGACTCTAAACATGATGCGTTTTCTTTTTTGCATATAATGTAGAGAGCACGAAGAGCAGTTATGCCGCATGTTAGTCATCAAGCAAGCCATGCCGTAGGATCTTTGGTAGTAGAGTTTACTTTACAGTTTACAGCATATCAAATGTCGGATAGTCGAGCTAGGGCTTTTGACAAGGGCGCCAGTAAGCCAACATTGAAGACAGTATAGGTTTCAATTCTGATAGTGAAGATCTTTCGGCCTGGTATTTTGTATGAAGTATCTCTTTTACTCACAGATCGTTTCCAGGCTTCCACCTGGGTGTCCGTGATACCAGAAAAAAAATATATTTTTTTTTTTTGCTTGCTATGCGTTATATTCCAGCCTCTAGATGGAAGTAGGCCTTTGAAAGCAGAACGCATAGCGTTCTACACCTTCGGCCTCTTCTTTTGCTTTGTTTACATAGCAAATGAAAGCGCGCAACGTGTATATTTGTTTTGTGCCTTTCCAAGTTAACTTTTTCTTGATTATTGCGCTCTGCCTCGCAGGGCTCGCAGTTTATTTTGAGAGGTCCCATCAATGGTCGTTCTGTCTGGTATCGCTGTCATTAATTTAGGTCTTGTGGTCTTAGTTTTATGTAAGCCATAATCTATAACAGGTTACCCATGATGTTTTGCAGGTCCAAATAGTTTTCCTCAGCTTTAAGAAGGCTCAAAATCCAAAAGTCTATTAGCAGCAGCCCCCCTAATTGCTTTTTTCTTCGTATTTTTGAACGAATTTCATTTGGGATTTGTGGGAGCCTGGCTAGAAGACTTGGTCGAATATGGTCTGCTAAGATATAGCAGACGCTTAGGCCCCTTTCCTTTTATTTTGATAACAGTTATAGCAAAAAAAATCTATTTTTGCTGCGCCCTCTTAGTTCAGGCGAGTACTATGGGCCCTCTGCCATCCACCTCCGTCCAGATGACTGAAGTGAACTTCACCGGTGTTGCCTACAGTTTGTTCTTAGCCTATTTTTGGTTTGAGGCCGTCTTGTATCGAGATGTCGTTTAGTCTCTTGTCCCCAGTAGTTTGGGTAATTTGCTCTCTCGTTGAGGCTCTGCAATGCTCGCAGGGGTTTTCTTCCCATTTTGGTCTTACCATAATTTATCAATGGCAGACTGAGAGCTTGACAGCGTGCATTTATGTGCGTCACTACAGGAGAGTTTCCTGTGGTTAACTGCAGGTCCAGTTTGACCAAAAGAAACTTTGATTTGCCAGAGGGGCTCATCTCGTATAATAGCAGGCTAACGTAGTCTTAGATCGTTTGGGCTAAAGCCATTTGTTTGCTTTGTAAACCTTCAGTCTCAAGAAAAATAGAAATTTTTTTGGCGCTCTCTGCCGCGTTTTCTTCCATTTGCCCCAAGCAGAAAAGGAGGCCGCAGAGCAAACGTATTTTCTGAGCGCTGCCCGCGGCCCGAAGGGCCCGATAAAGCGAAAAGTGCTTTCCAGGGCAGAAAAGAAGCAAGTTGAAGGCCAAACGTACTGTGAGGTCTTCTCCCTTTTCAAAGAAAGTTTTATCCTCTCCCCTTCAACTACGTTTTGAGAGCATGCTGTGGTTCCCACCCGTTTACACGGTAGTTAGGTAAGCTCTATGCCCGGCACGCAAAATAAGGTCTCGCGCAGTTTGCTATATGGCTGCTAACATAGGACTGCAGATATTTTCCATATGGCTAAACAATGACTGTAGGCAACGTAAACGGTCGCCCTAAATTCCACTGCAATAGTCCCGCGAATTCGAAAAGTTATAACCAGAAGGGCCAGCCCAATAGCAGATTCCGCAGCTGCCACCGTTAAAACAAATAAAGCAAATAATTGACCCATCATATCATCCAAATAAACAGAAAATACCAAAAAGTTCAAATTGACTGCAAGTAACATTAACTCAATCGACATTAACATAATAAGAATATTTTTTCTATTCAGAAAAATTCCCCAAATACCTAAAAGAAAAAGAATCATAGAAAATGTTAAATATTTTACTAAATCCATAATAAGAGTCTCTTTTTTGAAAGCCAACTCAATTTCAAGTCAAGCACACGCCGATTCCTTAGCCAATCAATATTGCTTCGCTCTTATATGGCAAGGACGATACGGGGCAGAACAACCACATAAAGGGCAATAAAAAAGCCATCATTAGTAACCATTAATTACTTACTAACTTCATCTATGACACCTCTAATAGCAGCAAAAATAAAAAATATATATATATATTTTTTGCTGCGCTCCGACACCATCTCAGAGACGATTTCTAAATAATAGTCCAATTTCATGACGAAATTAATGAAAAAAATATATATATATTTTTCATGTCTTCTGGCCTTTTACTAAAGTATGGTGACTCTTTTATATGCTCAAATAGATTATTTGCATTGTTGCTCATCTGCCAGTCGATAACGAAATTGTCCACTATACAAACAGTGTAATGAAAAACTATGTTAACATCACGACGTCTAACCAAGCTAAAAGGTGCATTATCCATCTATTTATTTTGGTGCATTATCCATCTATTTATTTTGAAGTCGTCCTAGGCCCTACGGACCTTTCCTTTGAGCTATTTATAGAATGGAGGGTAAGTATGAAGAAGTTTGAAAAGAGTAGGACCATTGAAAAATACATACTAGTATATAAAACCAAAGCAGAGGAACTTATCTACAATAAACGAGGTTATATAAAACAGCAGTACAAATGTAACTTAACCAAATGTTAACTTTATTAATATAGAAAAAGGTCTAAAATATGCACATACACCTAGAACATTAATAAGCATATTTTCTCAAAATTCAATACCGAGGTCAAAGGGCCGAAACAAAATAAAAAGAAAGCCTTACACCTTATTTTCTAATAATGACAAGTAAGCAAAACTCATATTAAGAAGACCCGTCCTGATATCCGGTAAATTGAACTGCTTACTATATATATTTATCTTAAAATGAACTTTCAAATTTCCCGCCCTGTAACGCTCTGGGTAGGGCCCTGGTTTAGCGTTCAGGTCTTGCTCATGTTCCTGTGCGAGCGAAAAAAGAAATCTATATATTTTTGCTGCGCCCTTTGCGCCTTTTTGCTTTACGGTATCATATTTTTTTTGGATGATCATAAATTATTTTAAAAAACGAAAAAGAAAGAGACATATTTAATGATTATTAGACAAAACACTCTAAGAAGAATCAAGATCCAATTTCGTGTTATTTCATGATGAACATAATCTGTCAAAATTTCTTCGATTCCCACATGAATATGCCAGAATAACGAGATATTTAACAAAATCAAAGTAGAAACATTTGCTATAAGAATGGTTGGAACTAAAAAAGTGGCAGTCATTCTTTGAAGAAGCCAATGTCCTAAGGTTTCTCTATGAGCTTTCATTGCTTTTCACCTTTTTCTTTCGAGAATAAGACGAAACCGGCCTTTTTTGTCCGGCCTCTTTTTCTAAAACTGTATATGACAGTTGCCCGTCGTAAGGCTCCCCTTATCAAATTGAAGAGTATCTCGTCAGCTGAGATAGTACTAGGACAGTTTGTAGGCTCGTCTTAGTTAGTTATTTCTTCCCGAGATAAAGTAGACCTAATTACAAGTCATCGCCGAACCAATCAAGAAAATAAAATATAGCATCTGTATACATATATATGTATGTATAATTTATCCCCGCCTTGCGCTTTTAGTTATTCTAAACTCCTTTTGACTGTTCTCGGTTCCACCATATTGTTTCAGGCACTGATTGGGTTGTGGAGGGCATAGCGCCCTTTTTCACTTAATGTCCCATTTCAGGGTTGTCTACTCTGTAAAGGTCAGAACGGTGCACATGTGGCGGAAATGGTCTACACCCGGCGCCCTTAGGTCGCCGCGGCAAATAGAAGCGAAAAAAAAACTTTTTTTTTTTGCCTCTAGCGAGTTTGCAAGTATCATACTCTGCGCTTGCGATAAATAAAATCGAATTATATTCAATACAGTTAGACAAGCTGCACAGAATAACATAATAATTCCAGAAGTATACACTTTGGATAATTCTAGAAAAAGACCCAAATCCCACAATAAATGACGAATTCCATTACTCATATGATAACACAACGCCAATAAAGTAAAATTGACTACGCTTAAAATGAACCAATGAAAATAAAAAGTAAAAAGAAAAACATATCGATAAAAATAATAAAAAGTAGGGTTAAGATCGCCTATTTTCAAAAAAAAAATACTAAATAAAACCGTAGTAGATAGAGTCAAGCTTCGGTAGAAAGTGATCATTTACTCCTGCCTACTAAGTGCTCTCCGAACCGTACAAGATAGTCCCCCATCATACGGCTCACTAACTCTCCTTTCCGTTTCAATTTGCCCCATATGGTAGGAGACGGGCTTTACGGATTCCGACTTGTTAGATGCCCTTTCCACCCACTGATGTCTTAGTTAGATTATTAGTGGCACTAGATGTATCATCATATATAATGTATTGACACCAATATAATGTGAATCTTGAGGGCGTAACAAAAAATATATTTGCTAGGCCGTTTTATTTTATCGGGTTTTAGAGAGTAAAACCTGCCGAACCAGGCAAGTGCATAGACCCCTTTCTTTACCTTTTACTATTATCAAAGTTTTCCGTTTGCACGGTTCCTTTAGGATTGGGCAGGTACTATAGGTCTTCTAACTTCCGACTTAGACCATAGTGTACAGTCGGATTTCGCCGGTATTACTTGTGAGCTATAGCGCTTGAGATGTTGTTTAGTTCTCTGTCCTCCAAAAGGTGGGTAATCTGCTTTCATGCGTAAAAAATATATCTATTTTTTTTTCTGTCCTTACTGTTCTTAGCCGCCAGCAGGCTGAAAGCATAACAGTGTTCGTTCGTGCGATCCCCCGCGTGCTTTTCTGCACTGGTTTGTTGTAGGGCAGGCTGACCCGAAAAGAACTTCAATTTTTTAGGAAAACTCCATCATCTCATGCTAAATAAAGAAAAAAAATATAGATATTTATTTAGCAAGCGCCAGCAAGCTTGCAGAGGATTTTTGGGCAGGCCAATAAAGCAACCAACGAATGTCCCCTCACCGCTGCTTTTATGGCATGCTTTGTTTTCCCTGCTGTCAGGTAAGCCTTGAGCCCTTCGAGCAGTAGTGCCTTTATTGTAATCACAGGTTACCTAACGGCCGCCCCTAAGAAAGCCCCAGAAATTCTATGGAAAATGGAAAAAGTAGAAGTAAGCTGTGGCTTATAAATGGTAAGATGAGGTGATAAGGGTCGATTTATTTTCATGTTTTTAGTTGACTTTGATTTTGATTCAAGGTGACAGGATTTGAACCTATGGCCCTCTGTACCCAAAACAGATGCGCTACCAGACTGCGCTACACCTTGGCTTATGTTCCCCAATAAATATTCTATGAATGCTTAGGATGTTATCATTAATGGACATGAAAAAAAACCAAGGCTAAGAAAAAAAAAGATCTCTTTCCCGCCACTTGGTCAGTAGAAAAAATCCACTATCGTCTTGCTCACTTTCTTCTTCGGTTAAAATGGGAAAAAAATCTTTTTTTATTGGACGTTTATGAGTGCTTCAGCTTTCCTATGCTCGCTTGGGGCCAGAAGGGCTGAGTTGGTCATTGTCTACCTCATTTATTTATAAAGCTGTATAATGATTAGCTCTATAATGCAATTACAATGTAATTGCATTATAGAGCTAATCATTCATCATAATATATTATTAATCTTTCGGTTATGCTACTAACTAAGTAATTTTATGAAAAATAGCCATGAATAATCATAGATAAATAAGTATGGCTCGGATCTCAAATTTCGATTTATCTTGCAGTCTTTAAAAGCTACGGCCCAAAAGTATCATTCTTATCAAAGCTGGAAGGGACGAAAGCCATACAAAATGAGGCCTTCTTCAGACCTAAATCTACGATGATTTATTGCTTTGCCCTACTATGAACAATTAAACTAGGTTTATTAGAATGTTGGCAGAGCTGCAAAGCGGAGTGCAGCAAATAAAAAAAAAATTAGGAACTCAGATCAAGAGCAACAAAGCAAAAAAATCTTGTTTTTTCTTATAATTATCTACCCCTATATTTCAAGGTAGAAGGAGGTAGAGTTTGTTTTTAAATAAAGTAGTGAGATAGAAGCGCAGCAAAAAAATATTTTTTTTTTTAGACTGCGCTCTTTTTTAATTACAAATGGGGCTACCTAAAGTGAAGGGCATGGCATTTCATATAGCATACTTACAATTTGTAATTACTATGTAATTCCGTAATGCAAAAGTATAGCCAGTTAAGTAGACCAGGAGTTCTACGTAGTCAATTGAAATCGGTCTATGGGTAGTCAATTTTATTATGATGATGATTTGCTTAGTGATACGCAGAGGTTTTATATTAGAAGTTTGGTAGGTCCAGAACCTACTTCTGTGTAAAAAATCATACTCAAAAGAAAGAGTTTGATCCTGGCTCAGAATGAACGCTAGCGATATGCTTAACACATGCAAGTCGAACGTTGTCTTCAAATTAGAATAGAAGCAAAGTGGCGAACGGGTGCGTAACACGTAGGAATCTGCCAAACAGTTTGGGCCAAATCCTAAATAAATAAAAGCTAAAAAGCGCTGTTTGATGAGCCCACGTAGTATTAGGTAGTTGGTTAGGTAAAGGCTGACCAAGCCTACGATGCTTAGCTGGTCTTTTTGGATGATCAGCCACACTGGGACTGAGACACGGCCCAGACTCCTACGGGAGGCAGCAGTGGGGAATCTTGGACAATGGGCGAAAGCCTGATCCGGCAATATGGCGTGAGTGAAGAAGGGCAACGCAGCTTGTAAAGCTCTTTCATCGAATGTGCGATTATGACAAGCCTCGAATAAGAAGCCCCGGCTAACTCCGTGCCAGCAGCCGCGGTAAGACGGGGGGGGCTAGTGTTATTCGGAATGACTAGGCGTAAAGGGCACGTAGGCGGTAAATTTGGTCGAAAGTGAAAGTCGTCAGCTCAACTGGCGGAATGCTTTCAAAACCAATTTACTTGAGTAAGATAGAGGATAGTGGAATTTCGTGTGTAGAGATAAAATTCACAGATATACGAAGGAACACCAAAAGCGAAGGCAGCTTTCTGGGTCTTTACTGACGTTGAGGTGCGAAAGCATGGGGAGCAAACAGGATTAGATAGATCCGGCCGGGCTCTAAATAAAAGACGGCCAAAGGTGTCCTCTCCGATTGCGAGGTCAGAGTGTGTATTCAGCTATTTCGGGGAAACTTTGATGCAGATGTACCATTCAATATCAGACAATCCCGAGGGAAGTGCTTTGATGATATTCTATCAAGAGCACCCCGTAGAGACTATGCAAATAGGAAAATAGAAGATATTAAAAAAAATAGGCAGAGGCCAGCTAAGCTAACAGAGCCTCAAAGACGAAAAAGCAAGGTTTTTTTTTTAGGCAAAGCTCAAGCTCCTAACCTGCACTTAAAAAGACTCAAGCAAATATCTTTGTCGAATTCAATGAAATCAATTATCTCAAGATTACGGGAGATGGCTCACTGCAAATAGCTAAAAGCTACAAAAATGCAAGCTCCGTTCATCATAGCCAAATAGAGGAAGATTCCTTTCGATGGAAAGTAGGATCACTACATGAAATCTCGGCACCAAATTCCGTGCAAAAGCAAGCCGCCAATGGCGCCAAAACAAGAAGCTTTTGGTCTAAAGTTGAGCTCTCAAGGCACTTACAAGTATTTATGCCATCACGCATAAAGACAATTGCTTACTCATCTGACGGCGATAGTTAAACTATTTGATATCGCTAAGGATAGTGCTTTGGTAGTGTGATGATGGTTTGATTACTTTTAATGGCCGTGGGACTGTGCTATGCATTGATGGCTTTGACAAAAAATATGTTTAGTTTTTAGCTCAATACTTAGACACTTTTTGGAAGGTTTACGCTCATGTAGAACCTATCCAAATAAATTGCAAGTGCGGTAATCATAGCCAAGAGTGTTACTATTGCCTTTGTTTTGGTATTGAGGAATTTGAGAAAGTACAATAATCTTACCACACCTTGGCGAGCAGGAAAGCCTTATTGGTTTACAAAGATTTCGAAATTCAACAACGCTGGATTTCTGAGATGAAGGAAGCTCTGCCTCTTTTTTTTGAGTGCATCGACTAAGAGTTGTTAGCCAATAAAAAGAGAGCAACTGTAAAAGGTTTATTTCAGAAAATGATATAGTCCATTTTTGGAGATAGTTATCATGAAGTGATGGGATTTTTTATTTTTCATTATGACCTTGAAAAGCAGTTAAGCCACTGAAAAAAGGGCTCAATACTGGCAAAAAAGCATCTTCAATATGACCCCGGTAGTCCATGCCGTAAACGATGAGTGTTCGTCCTTGGTTTGCGCTGTATGCAAAACGGCTGATCAGGGGCCCAGCTAACGCGTTAAACACTCCGCCTGGGGAGTACGGCCGCAAGGCTGAAACTCAAAGGAATTGACGGGGGCCTGCACAAGCGGTGGAGCATGTGGTTTAATTCGATATAACGCGCAAAACCTTACCAGCCCTTGACATATAAATAAGTTTGCTTGTCCTTAACAAGATGGTACGAAAATTTATACAGGTGCTGCATGGCTGTCGTCAGCTCGTGTCGTGAGATGTTGGGTTAAGTCCTATAACGAGCGCAACCCTCGTTTTGTGTTGCTAAGACATGTGCTTTGGATTAAAAGGTCAATTATTAACTACTTAAGACTGACGAAGACCACGCCATTGAAAAAGGATACCATAACGCCGTGTGGCTACGATCATACACAGTTGTCCAACGGTACTTCGACGAGCACAGTTCTCATAGCGCAGCACACATAACAATGTGGCACTCGGTCTTTGTAAAAGTGATTGACAATCTATACCATGTACTGCACTCATAAAAAACTGCCAGTGATATACTGGAGGAAGGTGAGGATGACGTCAAGTCTGCATGGCCCTTATGGGCTGGGCTACACACGTGCTACAATGGCAATTACAATAGGAAGCAAGGCTTTAAGGCAGAGCGAATCCAGAAAGATGGCCTTAGTTCGGATTGTTCTCTGCAACTCGAGAACATGAAGTTGGAATCGCTAGTAATCGCAGATCAGCATGCTGCGGTGAATATGTACTCAGGCCTTGTACACACCGCCCGTCACACCATGGGAATTGGCTTCGCCCAAAACATCAGACCAAAGATCACCCATTACTTTAATGTTCCACGCTGTTATTGAGTGTGGTCTACTGGAGTAATTAGTGGTCTAATGTAGGATACTAAGGTGGGGCCTTTAACTGAGGTGAAGTCGTAACAAGGTAGCCGTAGGGGAACCTGTGGCTGGATTGACTCCTTTCTTGAACAAATAAAATACTTCTTTCTTGCCGCATTTCCGTTGAAAAAAATATATATATATATTTTTCTTTGTTTAGTTATGTCTCATAATAGAACGAGTAATAAAATAACCCCAAAAAGCAAAAAAAATATTTGCTTTTTTCGAAAATGGTAGCTATGCCCTGCGCTCTTCATTTTTCAAAGGTCGCATGGCCTGCAAAACGGCCGGCATGAAGGCTGCACTATTAGCCTTTAAAGGCTTGCTGGCCTATGGCAAGTGGAGCTGGTGCGCCTAGTATTTTACGTCTCTCTAATTATGCTTATAAATGTCATTATTTACCTAATAGTAACAGCATTTACAAGCTTAGTCGCAATTACAAATATGATGGCACAAGGCGCTCTAATCATCTATTTTGTTTAAATTTGATACATACACAGTTCATTTTCTCGTTTAGAATGACAAAGCCATACCTTTTTTATGAGACCAGGCCGCAGGGCATAAAGTAAATTGTCACCCAACACCCAGGAAGCGGCAGATTAGTAGAATAGTAAAATTATAATCTGCATGTCGGAATAGTTTAGTTGGTTAGAACAACGGGATCATAATTCGCACACGAGGGTTCAAATCCCTCTTCCGATAGGAATTTTCTGATAAGGATTTGACCTACGGCATAGTGGCAAAAAATATATATATATATTTTTGCTGGTCACTAACCTCACCCCAACTCTCCTTCTGCGATAGGCCGCGGTAAATAAAGATCTACGATGTTTCTCGGCATAAGTACAATATTCGACATAATGGATGTTTTTTTAACAGAGCAATCAATCATATACAATACACCTTCAAGTTTAATTATACACTTCACAAAGTACATAAACGATCACTATACTCCCATTTTGACGGACTTATGCTAACAAAGTGTAGATAATTAGTTGTAATGCTAATAGCTTATAAATTATCATAGATGATTTATTGTTAAGCAAAAAAAAAATTTTTTTGCTGCATTTAATTAAAGAAAGCATGTGCAATTATGCACCAATAGCATGCTCTGCCCTTATTCAAGCCTTCTAATAAGTATGAATAAAAAAGCAAAAAACAATGTGCCCTAGCCCAATAATTGGGGAAGGGTGCCCAATTTAGTTCCTGCACGAAAAATTGTACTGTCCAAATCTGTACAAAAGGCATTGCATTCATTTAATATGGTAACAAACATGCAGACCAAAGCATGTGCGAGAAGCTTCCTTCAGGGGAGGAGGGAAAGGTTACCATCTTGAAAGCAAATAACTCAACAGCACAGAGCAAGCTTGCTTCCCGTATTAAGATGATTTGATGTTCTGGCAAATTAGAAAATATTTTAGGGCCTTTGACCTAGCAACTAAGCATTGGCATCTAAGCTCCACAAATGAAAACGTGCGCAAATGTACGTTGCTTGCTCTATGCTTGTCGCAGGATAGATTTGACTAGGTCATAAGGGCTTACCTTCAATCTACTCATTTATACGGAAGGTAGAAATCAATATAGAGCAAATTACCCATATTACTGAAGACGGAACGCTAAACAATATTATAACACTGGGCAGGGTGTTCAATTGGAGGATTGGACAAGCTATGTAGGAAATAATAGTGAAAATGACGTTCCTTCTTTGAAAGCGCACTTTGCGCCCTGGAAATAGGAGGGTTTGCCTACCTGAAAGGGACTTAGTAATGTAATATAAAAGCGCTGAAGAGGAGGCCAAGGTCTTTTTCTTAAAGGTAAAAACGTCAATCTCCATCTTGCATGGAGTGAGCTTGTAAATTTCCTAGTGTGGCATCGAGCAAGATAAAAAGGGCCTATACACTTGTCAAGGCGGCGGCAAGCTCCTAAGCACCTAGACAAGTTTGATTTGTCGTAGCCTGCTGCGCCATCATCTCCCTTGTGGGCTCTTTAGCGGGACGCTTTGACAAGCAACTCACTTAAAAAAGCGGCCGAGGGCAGGTTGACAAAAGATCCGAAAAAAGTCAAGTTAGAGAGTCGTGTGATGGGCGACTATCTAGCACAGTTCAAAGAGCACCTATGTAGCCTGCCTTAGTGAACAAAGGAAACCTACGACTGGGCAGGTAGACTCTTTATTTTATTCATTAATCGCTATGCGCCTCCGGGCACTATGGTAAGATGTGAAAACACCCGATCCCATTCCGACCTCGAAATGTGAAATCGTCTTACGCCATATGTACTGATTTATAAATTTTGGGAGACATGGTATAAGCCCGGACAACGTACTTAATCTAATTTAAAGTTCCAATGTGCACAGTAAATTCTTTTTTTTTGCCGTAAAATTTTACTAATTGGGTGGGCCCTTTCTGCGGGCGCCAAAGCAAGTGAAGGCTCCAAGAAATAAAATCCATAAAGTGACTTTGACGAAGCTTATAGAGGGCACAAAGTGGGGGGTAGTACGGGGGGGGGTGTGGCTTCCTAAAATCAAATGCAAAGCGGGAGAGTGTAGCAAGCCTAACAAAGAAAAAAAGCAGGCGCGTGCCGATTGATGACGCTAAAAAATCTTTTATTGACCATGCATGATGATGAACTGGGCTATGAAATATCTGCAAATATCTTCGAAGAAAGCAGCTTTGCAGCTGTCTTTCAGGCAGGCCAAAGGACTTGCTTAGTTGGCTTTACGTTTTGCTTGTTAAATAAAGTTACACGAAGCAATGATAAACAAACAATTGCCGGTTCTTGCTTTGGGGGCTAAGTCCCAAAGTATTGCTATGCAAGACTTTAGCCGAGAGATGAATTACCATAGAGAAATCTGGCAGTAAAATACGATACTTATAAAAAAAGGCTCTACTTAGGGCCGGGCAGATAATTGCTGTGCAAAAAAAGAATATTTTGCAGTTGAATAAACTCTATTATGCTCGCGGGATAGAGTAATTGGTAACTCGTCAGGCTCATAATCTGAATGTTGTAGGTTCAAATCCTATTCCCGCCAAATGTTATAAGTGTTTTTGGTAAATAGTGAAATCTAGAAAGCAGTGCATCTATTACTTGCTCGTTTTTGTGCGCTTTTTCTTTTCTCAAATAATAAATCGATCGGGTATAAAAGATATGAAAATGTTTACTTATATTATGAATGGTGTAAATCAAATGATAAGGTAAATGCTTATTTATTGGGTTTAAGCAAAATGAAACCTAGATTTTGCTTGTAATGTAAACGATATGATATGTAAATATAAGATACGTATAATGGATTTTTGTTACATTGATGATCTTG
>OY998155.1:723283-926301 GCA_963921925.1 Sphagnum tenellum
GAGCTTTTTGGTAGGAAAAACTATTTGCACTCACAGTTTTTGAATTGCTTTTATCACTGACCTGCTTGGGGAAATACCAATACAATAGGTTTACGTTGGACATCATAATATTAGAACAACGAAAATATATAACAAATCCCATATGACGGAAAAGCAGATATAGGATGATTCTATTCAAATTGTACATAAAGTCTACGAGTTTGAACTCACTACAAAAGAAGGGGCGCCAATTCTTACTTGGAAGCGCGTGCTTGCACTTTACTTAAGCAGTACTTTTTTTGGTTTTATTGGGTGTAGCACGATAGGACATCAAAAGGCTTCCAGCTAACCAAGCAAAACTTAGCCGAGTACTAAGTTTTTCGGTTTTGTTTGTTTTGACTTAGATGAACCATAATGAATTATGGAAAACCCTTTTCCATGAAAGAAGAAGGGGGCCATATCCCTAAAGAAAAAAATGCTGTAGAGAAATGTCAAAGGAGGCGCCCTTTCCTGCCTTAGTTTCATTCTGCCCCTATATTTGATTGGCAATTACTTTCTGTGAAGGAAGTACGGTTGAAAAACGTATATATGGGCCCATAAATAAATCATGTTTTATTTATTTAAGTCATTCCAATCTGATTATATAAGTATGGATTATCATAGATAAATTACCGCAAATAATCGAAATCCATGTCAAACACAAGGGATATGAATCATCATAGAAGATCAAAATTCATTTACTATAAGTAAACTCTACCACCCTTAGATATATTTTATTTTTCTCTATATTACCTCTTTGTACGTGGTTCTTTAGTCCGAAGAGCCCATAAGCATTTTGTAGCATATGCCTATAGCAATGTTACAATATAAGCTTATATGGTTTCTGTTATTGTCTTGGAGAGCAAAGCCCTAGGAAAAAAACCAAATGTCATTCAGCCTTGATGATCTTAACTGTAGTGTGGGAGGATACTAAAAATAACTCATACCACGATTGCTATGTTTTTTAGGTACCTCCTTCGAAAACAAAATCCTTGTAGGTAGGCCTCCAAAATGAGGGCAGAACAGAGCTGATCTAACTGTATAGTGGGCCAACTATTAGACTCTACCTAATACAGATTAAACTCTCTTTTTCTAAGGAGGGAGTGTAGGTAAAAAATCGACAGCCACACCTTAATAAATAGGGGGGTACACTTAGAAAAGAACCTCGTTAAAGCTGAAAAGAAGCTAGATACTTGATTATAAAGATGAGCTGGCCTTTTAGCAGGCCAGCTCTTGCCTCTGCTCTTGTCATTGCCAGAAAATCAGACAAGTTAAACATGGCCATTTCATAGCGGTGATGATGAAATTGTCTACTTTATGACATATAACCGTTATATAAAGTAATATGGAGCAAAGACTGCTCTGCTATAAAATAAAACAAACTAGGCTAAAAGAAGTACACTCATGCAAAATCCATGATTGGTTGGACTTCAAGCTTGTTGATTGAAGACCTGAAAAATAAATCCTATAAATCATCATATATAGCAATATAGCAAGCACCCTTTTATCGTATCTGTTATTTGAGCAATAAAAAAAGGCTATTTGCGGCATTATTAGGTTAAGAAGGGAGATATAGTAGTTTCAAGGGAGAGGGCTTGCAGTATTTACAAATAACGCAGGCCCTGTTATTGGCAAAAGCTTAAAGCTCAGGTGGGTGGTGGCGTGGCTTATGTATGATACAAAGGTTAGGCTACCCTTTTTTTTGTTATGAAAAGGGCAGGTAGCTTTTGTTTTGGGCTAAAGCCCCAAAATTGTAAAATGTCATAATAATTTTGAACGTGACACGTTATTGGCCATAGACAAGAAAAAGACACCCACTGAGTAAGGTTTATTTTGAGAAGAACGGAGATAAAAAGAAGTAGCAAGGACATATCATAGTATTTGGTAATGAGGATAGGGCTTCTGTACAAAAAGACGGGGTGAGTAAAAGCAAAGTAAAGGTTAAATAGCTCGGCCCGCACAGGTAGTTTCAACCTTGGCAGATAATGAAGAAATTCAACCCACTTTTTATACTTATTGAGGCCGCTTTTTTTTAGTGCGCTTGTTGAATAAAATAACACCAAAAAAATCTATCCAAATATAATTTTTAGTTATATAGAAATGGTAACGGGGATCCTTAATCTGTGGAAGACCTAAATAGACCTTATATATTTTTTATGTAAAGAAAAAGAATTTACGAAATCTTTTTGAGATGAGATTGAGTATAAAAATGCTTATAGGCTCAGAGGGGTCTAAAGAGTAGGATTTAGACCTAGTTTTGTGGACTCGGAAATCGGAGCGTAGCCGGGCAAAGCAGTTTTTGATAAAAACGGTATTGGCTAAAATCTTGAGAGAGATAGCCTTTTTTTTTGAAAAGTAAGAGTTGTTGCTGAGTGGGTAAGATTACTAGTAGAAAATAATTCAACAGATTTGAGACAAACTCTTAAGGCATTCTTATAATGATCAGGAAGTTGAAGATTGAGTTCAAAGGATTTATTATTGATAGGAGCAGGAAAAACTCAGAAAGGGCGCAGCCAATATTTCTTAAAATTTTTGGTTGCGCACATTTATAAGCTCGGTTTGTGCATTTCCGTATAGCGACTTTCGTAATGCGGAAATGTGCTACAAATAAATAAATTTATAAACCTACACAACGCTCGCGCCAAAAGAACGGAGGTCCAAATCTTTTGCATGAAAAGGGTTAGGTAAATAATTGCCTGCTGGCGCAAAAGTTTGTTTGCAATAGCAGTAAGTAGTTTAATTACTTTGTTTTTGAAATAAAAAGGCTAATGAAATCAGATTATGCTATGTCTTATAAGCTTTGGAGCTTCATATTACGGAGTCTTTAGACTATCGTAGAGAGAAATAGTACGTTTTATCAACATAATGACGAAAACTGACTATAGCATTTAAGGGTTTGGTCAAGTTATTTAGCCCGACTGGAAATATTTGTCAGTCAATATGACGATATGCTGTTTTCTGACGATAAAATTTCCTATTAAAAAGAAATATAATAATAATAAAATCCAGTTACGTCTATGAAGGCTGCTGCGCCCTTCGGCCTCAAGACATTGATGAGGGCGGCCTCTTGAGGCCGAAGGGCGCAGCAGAGCACGCAGACTTCCATTTCATCATCAGAAAACGTAAAAATGCTCCCCGGAAATAGGCTAAAATAGGGGGTTTGGGGCTGAGCCCTATGTCTTTTAGCCGAAGGTTTGAAAAAGCGAGAAGGGCCAATTTATATGACTGAAGATATGAGGTTTGAAGAATAACTCCTTTTCTCTTACACAGTACACATCACCTGTAGGTCTATAAACTAACTAAGCTTCCTCTTGGCTAGCTATTTGAACCAATGTCTTATCATACGATTCTTAAAACCCTAGTTTGAGAAATTAAAGACGAATTGATTTCCAAAGGGATCTTTTTGTCAAAGCTGCCAGTACGGGAGGCAACTGCTAGAAATAAGGTCCTAACAGAATTGTCGTGTAGCACGATGCGAGGTCGACCTGCATTATTTGTGCTCTGTGCTTTATTATTTAGGAAATAAAAACCTGACAAACATACCATTTGTTTAATGTAAAAAAAAAAACCGACATCACTTACTTGAATTTAAGGTATGTTGAAAAAGAGAGGAAAAAGACTAAAAAAAAATAGTAATAATGATCCTATGCTAATAAAACAAATTATTATACGGAAAAAAGCCCAAGAGATTGAAAAAAAATCTCCATATATTCTTTTATTTCATTGTAGTGGCTTGACAAGTCGACAATGGCGACAACTCAAAAATATATTGTGTACTTTTCAAGGTAGAACTTTGTTTCAACCGAGTTGCAGAGGAAAACTACCATATAAAAAAAAGCAAGGTGGTTTTATTGCACAGTTTGCTTTTAGCGCAGGTCCCACTTGTATCTTGTACTTAATTAGAAAAACACCAGACAATACATGGTCACAATTGTTACCTTCAGCCTTCTACAAGCAAAATCTAGTTTTATTATACGGACAACTCCAATCTACTTTAGTCAATCATATGGATATAAAAAGAGCTGTTGATTTAGAAATAGTATCAGTATTTCAACAACTTTTTGAGCTTATCTTTTACCCGTATAATTCTTTATGTTTTTGTTTAAATCAGCCAATACAAGCAGAGTAATCTATCGGCAAAAATGGCTGATGATGTCCGAGCATGGGCGCAATGTGGCCTTATCCTTTTATGTTTGATTTGCTATAGGACAAGAGACGGAAGGATCTAATAGGGTGACTTAGTCACCAAAGGATAACCACCCAATAACTAAGGGGCCCGCTTTGCTAATTAAGGCCACAAGCTTGATCGACAGAGCTGGGGCACTTTATAGCAAAGCTTTTTTTCCCATTTGGAAAATCACAGCAAAAATTGGAAAATTCCTACAAAATCTTTTTTGCTGCGAAAAGCAGCGCTCCCGAAGATTGTCAAGATTTAAGCTAATAGATGATTTGTTCTTCTGGCGAATAACGGGATTTGAACCCGTGTTTTCAAATTCACAATCTGACACTTTCACCTATTAAGTTATACTCGCCCTTTTATTTTCCAATTTAGACATTAGGATACTCGCTATCGGATTCGAACCGATAACCCATAGGAACAGATTTTGAGACTGTCGTGTCTACCATTTTCACCAAGCAAGTATGCTCACTATCGGACTTGAACCGATAACCCATAGGAACAGATTTTAAGTCTGTCGTGTTTACCATTTTCACCAAGTAAGCTTAAGGAAGCAAAGCGCAGAGCGGAGACACAATCTTTCTGTTCTGTTTTATTTTTGCCATTTTATTTTTTAGACACTCCCGGCTTGCAATGCGAGGCTTACCCTGGCTTGGCTGGACTTGCGGCATTTTTATAAATATTTGAAAAAATATATATTTTGCTGCGCTCTCTGCCCCAAAGCGTGGAAAGCCCTCTCTTTATTGATTTATATCAATCTATCTCAGATCCGAGATAGTGCCGAAAAAATGACTTAATTTAATCTGACCATGGTCGCAAAAGCCTTGGCAATGGTAATGATTTTTGCACGACATGGAAAATACTTCAATAAAAGGGTCCTCTCCTTACTCTATCTAAAAAAAGAAAATGCTTTTCCTTGCTGAAGGCTGAAGAAAAGCAATAAAGTTTCAAAATGAAAATAAAAAATGCATAGCAAAAAAAATTTTGAGCTTTGTTTACGTGGCTTCGCTCTCTATATAATATGATATAGTAAGAGAAAATAGGTTAGCAAAAAAATCAAAAAAAAGATATATATTTTTTTTCATTTTATAGTCCTGCAATAACTATGCTTAAAGCTGGAGGCTTTAGCCTTCTATCTTCCACCGTCTTTGTCAAGCAAATAAAGGCTTCGTCTAGCCAGGGGGTTTTTTTTCTTTTCTGCTAATTTGCTCTGCAAACGAGATGGGAAAAAAAGATTTTTTTTTCGTCTACTTTATTTCCTTTCATCACCTAAATGGCCTCGTGAGCTTTTGCTGAGCAAAATATCGATTTCATATGCCATTGGCGGCTTTCACAAAGACCGATAGAATGATAACAGCAGCGTAGCCAAGCTTGTTATGCCCGCTGTGCGAAAAAAAAACTTTTTTCCGGAGGCACTTAGTAAAAAAAACTCTCTTATTTTTGGCACTCGTTGCAGATGGTGGGTAGATTAAAATAGAATAATCCAAGATGACCCATCTTTCAATTATGCCATTACTACGTAATGGCATACGGTAAACTCTATTGGGTGCGCTAAAAACTCGCTTTGTTGGGCTGTGTTGTCAATTTATTAGGAGAGCCTTCATCTAAGTCTTGGCTCGTATAGCTGTCGCCCAAAATACAATTAATTATCTACCAAATTGATTGTATTTTGGTCACAATAAAAAAAAATGATTTATGTATGTATTTATTAATTGTAACTCTACCTTTGCTAGGTAGTTGTGTAGCAGGTGCCTTTGGTCGTTTTCTTAGTTCACGAGGAACTGCTATAGTCACAAGCACGTGTGTTTCATTATCTTTTATTTTATCTTTGATTGCTTTTTATGAAGTTGCATTGGAAGCCAGTGCTTGCTATATAAAAATGGCTCCATGGATTTTTTCGGAGATGTTTGATGCTTCTTGGGGCTTTTTTGGCGACCGTGAAGTCACCGGATGAATTGCTGGATAGATAGATTATCTGGACGCTGCAGTTGCTCTGCGGCGAAACGGACTCGACTCACTCTATGAAACGAACTCCCTTAGAGCACCATAGCATGTCAGGAAAGAGGCATACCAAACGTAGCCAAAAATATCCTTGGCCGTGCCTTGACCGTGTCTTCGAGACACAGGTGAGACCATAGGTCACAAACGTAAGGTGGAGGAGGTATCCCAAACTTGGCGCGTCAGGCAAGGTCCCATGCCATGTAAAGGCTAGATAACGCGGCGCTCCCTCCCGCATATGGGCAGCAAAAGGGCGCATATGCCCGGACAAATGGGGGGCCTGAGTCCGATAAGGACAGCACACCACTTCAAGCGCACCTATGTCTCGACATCAATAGAGTATTCGGTGGAACCGGTGAACCACGCATCTGCCCGCTGGTGCGTGGGGCAGAGGGCTCGTAGTACTCGCTTACTTAAAAGGGCGCAGCCTCAAATATTTGAAAATTATTTTGCTGCGATTTCTTTTCTTGCCAGAGGGAAAATGCTGAGATCGGCAGAAGGGAAGGGGCCTAAGTCGGCAGATGCCGTACGCTTGAGTGGCAAAGGTAAGCGGCATCGTAGCCTTAAATAAGATGGAGCAGAAAAAAAATCAATTTTTTGCTGCGGCCTGCTTGGACACACGGTGCTTACCTTAAGCCTTAACCACAATCTCAAGTTGGTGAGCCGTGTGATGGGTAACCATCTTGCACGGTTCGGAGAGCACTTTATTATTTTACTTGGGTGAATGGCCGCATTGCGATATGAAAAAAAATTTCTGCTTAATTTGCAAAATAAAGGCCCTGGTGAAGTAAAACTTTTGACTCTGTGTTTGATAGTCTGACTGTAATTATGTTAATTGTGGTTACATTTGTAAGTAGCTTAGTTCATATTTATTCTATTTCATATATGTTCGAAGATCCACATAGCCCTCGATTTATGTGTTATTTATCCATTTTTACTTTTTCTATGTTAATGCTGGTTACCGGAGATAACTCTATTCAATTATTTTTAGGATGGGAAGGAGTAGGTCTTGCTTCATATTTGTTAATTAATTTTTGGTTTACACGGCTTCAGGCCAATAAAGCAGCTATAAAAGCTATGCTTGTCAATCGAGTAGGTGATTTTGGATTAGCTCTTGGGATTATGGGTCGTTTTACTATTTTTCAAACAGTAGACTTTTCGACTCTTTTTGCTTGTGTTAGCGCCTTTTCTGAACCTTATCATTATTTCATTTTTTGCAATATGAAATTTCATGCCATAACTGTTATTTGTATTTTACTTTTCATTGGTGCTGTTGGAAAATCTGCACAAATAGGATTACATACTTGGTTACCTGATGCAATGGAGGGTTTTTGAATAAATATTTGAGGGCTCTCATGTGCCATTAGGTACATTCCAACAATCTCACTGTATGCTGGAATCGTCGACCGAGTGAGAGTCCCTATTGGAAAAATATCTCATTTTGACCAATCAGCAGGAAACCTATAAGAGAGGGCCAAGTCCACCTAGCAAAAAAGGCTAAGGGAGCTCTGCTCTATAGGATCCTCAGAGACTGTACGTGAGACCTCTTATTTGAAATAAATCTTATCCTTGGAAAGAGAAGCCGGTCGGATTTACCTGAGGTACGAAGCACTATTTTGTCGTGAAGGTTCGGTCATTTTTTTTTAGATTATATAGTCTAGATGTGCAAGTCTTAGAAAATGGAAGGATCTGTACAAGTTTCGGGCATGTAGAGGAACCTTATATCAAATCAAATACTCATCATTTTGCTTGTAAGCTTCACTTGGAGGGAGCGGAAAAAAAATATATATTTTTTTTTCCAGCGCAACCTGGTGTTCCATTCTAACAAGGCCAAATTATCAGCTCGAGCCCAGTCTTATCATCATCGTTACCAAAGCGCTGCACGCCGGATCGATCTACCAGGATTTACTTTGAAAAAGCTCAAAAATTTTTCTTTTGCTTCGCAAAATCTATTTTCAAAAAGCGTTAGAATGGGGCTGAGATGGCATCAAATGCATTTATGCATAAAAGAGAAAGAACATCTCAGTTGTTAAGAGCACAGTGGCCATCTTACAGATTTTTGGGAGAGTCTTTATTTCATAAGTGGAAGATCCAGTCCCTACTCTTGCTAAGCTCACCAGCTCATTACCCAATACTCCAAAATCTTTATTTTCTGGCCTTGTAGAAGCGTAAAAGCTTGAAGAGTAGCCCACTCCAGTATCTACTCTAATTCATGCAGCTACTATGGTAACAGCAGGCGTTTTTATGATAGCAAGGTGCTCTCCTTTATTTGAATATCCACCCAATGCTTTGATTGTTATTACTTTCGTAGGAGCTATGACGTCATTTTTTGCGGCAACTACTGGAATATTACAGAACGATTTAAAGAGGGTCATAGCCTATTCAACTTGTAGTCAATTAGGTTATATGATCTTTGCCTGCGGCATTTCCAACTATTCTGTTAGCGTATTTCATTTAATGAATCACGCCTTTTTTAAAGCATTACTCTTTTTGAGTGCAGGTTCAGTGATTCATGCCATGTCAGATGAGCAAGATATGCGTCAGATGGGAGGGCTTGCTTCTTTGTTACCTTTTACTTATGCTATGATGTTTATAGGCAACCTATCTTTAATAGGTTTCCCTTTTTGTACTGGATTTTATTCTAAAGATGTTATTTTAGAGCTCGCTTATACTAAATATACAATTAGTGGTAACTTTGCTTTCTGGTTGGGAAGTGTCTCTGTCTTCTTTACTTCTTATCATTCTTTTCGTTTACTTTTTTTAACCTTTTTAGCACCAACAAATTCATTCAAGCAAGACATCTTACAATGTCATGATGCGCCCATTCTCATGGCAATTCCTTTAATCTTTTTAGCTTTTGGAAGTATTTTTGCAGGATACTTGGCCAAAGTGTGACCTGTTAGCCTATAAGTCACTCTTGTGACGAAGCGGCTGTTGCTCACCTAACACAAAAAAAAATATATTTCTTTTCGTGTTAGGTGAACAACAATTGAAAATTGGATGCGGGCGAAATTCCCGCCAATGGCTGAGATGTTCAGTCGACTCTCTTTCCTTCGTAGGAGGTCTGGCAGCCTTTGAGTTAGAAGCAAGCAAAAAAGGAAAGAGGAAAGAAGCCCTGGTGAACCATCAGAAGTAAATAAGTGCAAGCTTTGCTGCCCGATAGTATCCAGTACTGACCACACTGAGGGACGGACCCTAGAGCGAAAGGCAGGAACGAGGGGGTACTTGCAGTGCAAAATTTTGGTCTTGCACTGAACATCCAATGGACCATGGACTAAATGGCCACTGTCCAAAAGGACTATGTCCAGGGGACCGCCCCGCAAAGTACATTTTGCGCCTATGGGCCGCTATAACTATCCAATACACTCGAAACTGGAAGACTCCAGTAGGGCTCCCTTAAGGTGGGCTGCTGAGCTACAAGCCCCACGAGAGCAGGATTCTTTAAAAAGCTAAGGCCACGGGGCGCAGCCAGCCAAAATAGATTTTTCCCCGTAGCCTTTTTATTATGCCCACTTGGAGACTTAGGATCTCAGTAAAAATTGGAAAGGAAAATAAGTTATGAGTAGGTTCTACATAGATACCCAAACGATACCTTGGGAACAAATTTCTCGGCCTAAGGTCGAGGCAGTTGTTTTTAGACCTCAAACTAAGATTTACCAAGCCCCTCGCTTTAACGATATGGACAAGATGCGTGCTCTACAATCTAGACTTATACAAAATATATACACCAGACCCTTAGCCGTAAGACAAGTTACACAAGAAAACCTAAAAGAAAAAAACTCTGGCATTGACAAGAAGATGGTTACCTTAAGGCCACGAAAAATAAAGATGGCAAGAGGTCTTCAATTAGATGAGAAGACTACGCCCATTCATCAAATGAGGATACTAAAGCTCCGAAAAGAGGAAGAGCGACCAAGAAAACTACAAGCCATAAAACGTAAGGCAGAAAAAATATATAGATTTTGCTGCGCTCTTTCTGCGCTGCGCGCCAGAAAACATAGAGTCAACCAAGCACACTTTGCGCCCAGAAGACGTAAAGCAAAAAAAAATATAGATTTTTTTTTTCGAATTGCACTTCGCGCCTCTTCCTTTTTTTGGCCTATCCCCGTTATTGAAGACAAAGCCAAGCAAGCTTTGGCCAAGATGGCCCTAGAAACTGAATGGGAAGCCTACTTTGAACCCAATTCCTATGGATTTAAACTTGGACGGAGCTGCCAAGATGCCGCCATTAAAGCCATATTCTTAGCTATTCGAGCCAAGCCTAAGTATGTTTTGAATGCAGACATTTCCAAATGTTTTAATTGCATCAACCACGAAGCCCTCTTAAACAAACTCAAAACTCTGCCTAGTCTAGCCAAACAGGTAAAAGCCTGGCTTAAAGCCGACATCATGACTAAATTGGGAAATAATCCTCAGTACATGGAAATCATAAATATGGGCACCTGTGGCATTATCTTCTTTCCACTGCTAGCCAACATTACTCTCCATGGGATGGAGACAGCTTTGAGGGAGTGGGCACTAAAAGCACACCCTAAAAAATCGACTCCGATACTGGTTAGATATGTCAACAACTTTGTTGTACTTCACCAATCCAGGGAGGTCATAGAACAGGCTCAGACATTCTTGGAGGAATGGTTAAAGTGCATGGGACTGAAATTGCACTCAGATAAGACCCAGATAGTCAACACCAGATCTGGGTTTCAATTTATAGGGTTCTCAATCAATCATATCTGGAAATGGGGCAGAGTGAAAACTTTAATAACTCCGTCTCGTGAGTCTCGTCGGAGATTTCTTGAAGAAATTCGACGGGCCATTCAACTCTCAAAAGGAAAGGCGGCCTATCAACTCATTGCAATCCTGGTACCCAAAATAGTAAAATGGGGCAACTACTTTAAATACTCTGAATGCAGCAATGTATTTCGAAGACTAGACCATGACATCTTTCAAAAGATCCGAGCATGGGTATACCGACGGCACCCAACATGGGGTCGTGATAAAATAAAACAAAAGTACTTCCCCAAAAATAAAAGCTGGATATTTCGGGGGAAAGCACACCAAGATAACTGGATTTTGTACGACTCTTACACAACGGCCTTTAAGGTCAAAAAAGAATATTACCTGGTCAAACTGAGTTGGATAGCTAGCCATAAGCACATTGAGGTGGGACAAGATAAGGGCCCAATCAAACTACAAGCCGAGTGAGAAGAGAGCGCAACAGTAAAAAAATCTATATTTTTTCTTCTGTTCCGACTTCTCTGTCTTACTGTGCACTTTTGACGAAAATACCATCTACTGAAATCCAAGGCTCTAAATACGGTGGCCAAACCCCTAAAAAGGCTCTTGAGTACATTGCCTAAAGATATTAAGAAAGCACGAAGACATGGAAGTAGACCACATCAAAGTGGAATCTTTGAGTATTTATATAAAACAACCTTCAACTCCTAGACAAGCACTGCCATGTTGAAAATGAGCGGGGAGACGGAAAAATCCTGAGAGGAGCCGTATGAGGTGGAAGCCTCACGTACGGTTTTGAAGCCAAGCCGTTCCAGCAATAGAACGGCTTAGGGACCGATATGATGATTGGTTTAGGTACTAATTTTTGGGCTAATTCCCTCTTCGTACTACCCAAAAATGAAATTATTGCCGAATCTGAGTTTGCTACTCCAACAATTATCAAACTAATTCCTATTTTGTTTAGTACTCTAGGTGCTTTTGTGGCGTATAATATAAATTTTGTAGCAAATCAATTTATTTTCGCTCTGAAAACTAGTACTTTGGGTAATCGACTATATTGCTTTCTAAACAAGCGCTGGTTTTTTGATAAAGTTTTTAATGATTTTATAGTTAGATCGTTTTTGCGTTTTGGATATGAAGTCTCATTTAAAGTTTTAGACAAGGGTGCTATTGAAATCTTAGGGCCTTATGGGATTTCGTACACATTTCGAAAATTAGCCAAGCAAATCAGTAAACTTCAAAGTGGTTTTGTTTATCATTATGCTTTTGTGATGCTGATTGGCTTAACCATATTTATTACCATAATAGGTCTGTGGGATTTTATTTCTTTTTGGGTAGATAATCGATTGTATTTTATTTACATAGTGAGTTTTCTATTTATTCATTTCGAAAGAGACATTAGCACGAACTAAGGGCCCATACTTCCTTGTATAATATCACAAAACTCTAAGGGACGCAATGATAAGCCAGTGTTACGCCCCTTTTTGGGCTCTGCTGGGAGAGAGGGCCAAGGCCCACCTAACAAGCGAAAAAAAAATCTTTTTTTTTGGAGCCCAAGGCCCAAGCTACACTTTGCAGTCCATCTACGGTGAGTCATGAAAACATGAGTCCTCAAATAAAGCACGATATTGGTTTGGGCTTATAAGGAATTTCAAAAAGGGAAAGAAGGAAGTAAAGGTTGGAATGATGGAATGATAGATTGAGGGTCGAAGAAAAAAAAAACAAAAAAAACATAGAACGAAAAAACAATTTTTTTTTGCCCAATCAACTTCTTCTTATCCCTTCGGCCTTGACTGGGGCCGGTCATAGTAGCAGGCAGGCCCTAAAGCATTAGGCAAAGCAGTAAAAAACAAAGTATGCAATTACATAGTATGTGCATACAAAAGCCCATCAAGTTATGCAATTATTACGGGCATTATGTACACAAGTGCGGGGTGATATACTTACTTATAGGGCCGCTATGGCTAGAAAGCCAATAAAAAATATAGACCTGCTGCGGCCTGCGAAGAGAGCTGCGTTCTCGGGATTTATTGGAAAAAGAGTAAACATTTATGTTACAATTTTTAACTTTATTTTATTTTAATCTTAGTGGTCTTATTTTGTGTCCTTTGTTAGGAAGCATTATTCTTTCCGTTATCCCTGATTCAAGAATACGACTGATACGAGGTATTGGTTTGTGCACCTCTTTGATTACTTTTCTGTATTCTCTCTTTTTTTGGATACAATTCGATAATTCTACAGCCAAATTTCAATTTGTGGAAACCATTCGATGGCTTCCTTATCCAAATATTCATTTTTATATAGGTATAGATGGTATCTCTTTATTTTTTGTGGTTTTGACCACATTCTTAATTCCTATTTGCATTTTAGTAGGTTGGTCTAGTATCAAGAGTTATAAAAGAGAGTATATGATAGCATTTTTAATTTGTGAATCTTTCATGATTGCTGTGTTTTGCATGCTGGATCTGTTACTATTTTATGTTTTCTTTGAAAGCGTTTTAATCCCTATGTTGTGCGGAGCTGAGCATCTGATATTCGCGGCGCGAAGCGCCGCCTCTGCAAGAGCCTTGTGCAGTAAACCCTTTCGGGCAGATCTAAATTGAGTAGTCCCTGCGAAGCTTTCGGAGAAGGGTAGTCTTGTGTGTAAGCATAGCATTTTGGTCGAACTCGTCGGATGACCTATTTGGGATTGGGGAGGGTATTCTGAGTGGGTACCTTGTAAAACTTCACCTCGCCTACTTGAGTATTGTATGAACATGCAGAAAAGGGTGCTCCTAGGCAGAGGAAAATGAAGTTTTGCAGCGAGAAAAAAATTTTCGTCAAGTCCGAGAAGTGCAGACACACTTGCGCGAATTACAGATGACGGCTACAGGGGTGGCGGGGAAGAGCACTGTACTCGACGCCCGAGGATGGACGTAAACTTGTTAGCTACCTATTAAGTTGACAAGGATAACCGTCCTGGTCTTGAGAGAAGGCCTCAGGTCGGTTCCTCCGAAAACAATTAGCGAGGCCGTAAGATGAGTTGCTGGAATTAAAGAGAGGACCAGAACAAAACTATATATATTTTTTAAAACTATATATTTGTCTTTCATCCTTTTTTTCGCCCAATAAAACTACAAGTCGGCTATCTCAAGATGGAGCCGTATGATAGGAGACTATCACGTACGGTTTTCTGAGAAGGGAGTGGGTACCTACAGGAGCCTTTTCTTAACTTACTCATCATGGGGAGATAAAGCAGAGGGCCTATCCCTTACTCTCCTATTATCATAGGAGTATGGGGTTCTAGACAGAGAAAAATACAAGCAGCATATCAGTTCTTCTTATATACTTTACTTGGATCTGTCTTCATACTCTTAGCTATTTTATTTATTCCTTCTCAAACAGGAAGCACTGATTTGCAAATATTATTAACCACAGAATTTAGTGAACGGCGCCAAATCTTGTTATGGATTGCTTTTTTTGCTTCCTTTTCTGTAAAAGTGCCTATGATACCATTTCATATTTGGTTACCTGAAGCTCATGTAGAGGCACCTACGGCTGGATCTGTAATCTTGGCAGGAATTCTTTTAAAATTAGGAACCTATGGTTTTTTAAGATTTTCCATACCCATGTTTCCTGAAGCGACACTTTATTTCACTCCCTTTGTTTATGCTTTAAGTGTGATTGCTATTATATATACTTCCTTGACTACAATAAGACAAATTGATCTGAAGAAAATTATTGCCTACTCCTCAGTAGCCCATATGAATTTTGTGACTATTGGTATGTTCAGTCTAAACATACAGGGAATTGAAGGTAGTATTTTACTTATGTTAAGTCATGGACTAGTTTCTTCAGCCCTTTTTTTATGTGTTGGTGCTCTATATGACCGACACAAGACTCGACTTGTTAAATATTATGGAGGTCTAGTCAGCACCATGCCAATGTTCTCTACTATTTTCTTATTTTTTACTTTAGCCAATATGAGTTTACCTGGTACTAGCAGCTTTATTGGGGAATTTCTTATTTTAGTAGGAGCTTTCCAAAGAAATAGCTTAGTGGCCACATTAGCAGCACTTGGGATGATTTTAGGTGCAGCTTATTCTCTTTGGCTATATAATCGTGTGATTTTTGGGAATTTCAAACCTAAATTCCTCCAAAAATTTTCCGATTTAAATAGAAGAGAAGTTCTAATATTTTTACCTTTTGTTGTCGGAATTATTTGGATGGGTGTTTACCCTGAAGTGTTCCTAGAGTGTATGCATACTTCCATAGGTAACTTAGTGCAACATGGAAAATTTGATTAAAAAACATAGAAAAGAGGTTCGAAGAAATGTTTGAACATGATTTTTTAGCGCTTTTCCCAGAGATCTTTCTTATTAATGCAACCATCATTTTGCTTATCTATGGAGTTGTACTTAGTACCTCTAAAAAATATGATTATCCACCGTTAGTGCGTAATGTGAGTTGGCTCGGTTTACTTAGTGTTGTGCGCCTAGGAGGGCGCGTTTGGGAAAACGAAGGTTGAAAGCAATTGCTCGGGTGGACTCCCTAACCTTGTGTGGGATCGGACTGCAAGGAACCATAGCATGGGTACTATCTGCGTTTCGCCGCAAGGACAATTGTACGCATAGGGATGAGGTAACTCTCCTCCTCCTTATAGAGAGGCGGGGCCGGAAGGCACATGGGCTCGAATGCTACTCACGTGCGAGCAACCCTCCGGACGTAATTGTAACAAACAAGAAGAGTCGTACACGTAACTAAACGGCGAGCAAACGACCAAACACGCAAACTAGGGATCACCCAAATAGACTCTATAGGGACCGGCAAGAAAAGTGGGGCGTAGCCAAAAAGAAAAAATATCGCTACGATAAAAATACTTTTGAAGATTCCTTGGAGACCAAAGCTTTGGCCAGAAATTGACGGGTGACAGATCCTTCCATAATGTACTCTGAGAAGTACACTGGGCAATAAATATCGAACATACGACGATGCCCTTTAGAGTGAAGAGCTCAGAAGAAAGGGAGGTAGGTGATAACGCGCTGTACTTAAAACACGCGGACGCGTGCCGCGCTTGGAAAGTATAGCAGAATCAGAGAAGCGATTTGGGATAATGCCATTAGAGGCTGGCTGGGCCGACTGGGTGGGAAAGATAAATTTTTTTTTTCGCTGAATGCCACTTTCAGCCTCATACTAATAAGACTTGCTACGCTGATATAGCAACCCTAGGTGAAGGACTGAGGTAACAGCTGGGCAAAGTAGCAAATTGAATTAATCTACCTACAAACATAATCAATAAACCCTTTCAAAGTAAAAGACAATATGGCATGACGCCAACTCTGAACATAATCAGTTTTATGTTTCGCTTATGCAGGCCTGGCCCTAGGGGGTCTTGGTTTGTAAACTCGAAGAAGTCATCATGGACGAGCCACATGCAAGGAAACTTGCACGTGTGGTTCTGACCGAGGGGGAGGATAAGAACCCTATCGGTATCTAATAACCATCCTATTGCTCGCTGCTGGTGCACCCCTAACCGTTGCCAATTTATTTTATAACAATTTAATAATAGACAATTTTACATATTTTTGCCAAATCTTTCTATTACTAAGTACGGCTAGCACTATAGTTATGTGTTTAGATTACTTCAAAGAAGAGAGTTTGAATGCTTTTGAATCTATTGTCTTAATTTTACTCTCTACTCGCAGTATGCTTTTAATGATCTCGGCTTATGATCTAATTGCCATGTATTTAGCTATCGAGCTTCAAAGTTTATGTTTTTATGTAATTGCAGCATTAAAAAGAGACTCTGAATTTTCCACAGAAGCCGGCTTAAAATATTTTATTTTAGGTGCATTTTCCTCTGGAATTTTATTGTTTGGTTGTTCTATGATTTATGGATTTACTGGAGTTACCAACTTTGAGGAATTAGCTAAGATTTTCACTGGATATAAAATAACTTTGTTCGGTGCTCAATCTAGTGGTATCTTTATGGGTATTTTATTTATTGCTGTAGGTTTTTTATTTAAGATCACAGCAGTTCCTTTCCATATGTGGGCACCTGATGTATACGAGGGTTCACCTACTCTGGTTACAGCATTTTTTTCTATTGCACCTAAAATATCTATTCTTGCCAATATGGTACGCGTTTTTATTTACAGTTTCTATGATCCAACATGGCAACAACTATTCTTTTTTTGTAGCATTGCTTCTATGATCTTAGGAGCACTGGCTGCCATGGCCCAAAACAAAGTCAAGAGACTTTTAGCTTATAGTTCTATTGGACATGTAGGTTATCTTTTTATCGGTTTTTCATGTGGAACCATAGAGGGAATTCAATCGTTATTAATTGGTGTTTTTATTTATGTATTAATGACCATCAATGTATTTGCCATAGTTTTAGCATTACGTCAAAACCGTTTCAAATATATAGCAGATTTAGGTGCTTTAGCCAAAACCAATCCTATTTTAGCTATTACCTTGTCTATTACTATGTTTTCATATGCAGGAATACCCCCATTAGCCGGATTTTGTAGCAAATTTTATTTGTTTTTTGCTGCTTTAGGCTGTGGGGCTTACTTACTAGCTTTAATAGGAGTTGTTACTAGCGTTATCAGTTGCTTTTACTATATACGCTTTGTGAAAATAATGTATTTTGATACACCTAAAACATGGATTTTATATAAACCCATGGATCGCGAAAAATCCTTACTATTAGCAATTACTTTATTTTTTATTACTTTTTTCTTTCTATACCCCTCCCCCTTCTTTTTAGTCACTCATCAAATGGCACTAAGTTTATGTTTGTAAATTGTATGTTTTCTTTGCTGCTGTAGAGAAATAAATAAATTTTTTTTTTGTAAATTCACCATAGTAATTGCATAATCTGCAAGTCTGAATTGGATTTGAGGTTGAATTCGAGTAGGGCCGCAGAGCGTAGCTTTTTGTGGGCCACGATAAAAAAATATAATTTTTTTCGCAGGTATTTTTTTTGGCCTTTGCTAAGAACAAGGAAAGCACTGTGCCTTCAATGACTCTCCGTACCGTTTTCTTTTTCCGTCCCCCCAGTTTCCAGCCAGCCTCCATCATTTATTATGTAAATAATGTGGGCGCAGCACTAGTTTTACTGCGTTTTGCAGGGCAATGGCCCCCACAACACAAAAAAAGATGAGTGCACCTGCGCCCCAAATTATGACAAATAATTTATCTTTCTGCCGCAGCGTGGCAGGTGGGAGCAAATAAAAAAATATTTTTTATTTTTCTCCTCAATATTTAAAGCTGCGCCCTCCTGTAGCCTGCGGCCTTGAGGCCAAGCAACTTGGCCCCCAATTTTATTGGTCATTTTATTTTGGTGCTGCCCTCAGCCTGCTTCGCGGCCACAACAACTTTGTCTCTGTGAAAGCACGGAGGAAGACCCAGTAAATAAAAAACTAAGCGGAAAAAGGGACTTGAACCCTCAACCTCAGCCTTGGCAAGGCTATACTCTACCATTAAGCTATTTCCGCCAGCTCCAATAAAGCAAGAAAATAGAGGGAAAATACGTCTGATTAGAACTACTTACTTTCAACTTATCAGACGTATTTTCCTAGTACAATTCGATTGATAGGCTCATGCTTGGAAAGATTTGAACTTTCAACCCCCAAATCCGTAGTTTGGTGCTCTATCCAATTGAGCTACAAGCACAAGTTGATTATTCTTAAGTACTATGTGTCATCTATGCTAGATCACTACGAGGAAGAGACATATATGGAAAAATATTTTAAAAATGAGAAAAAATATATATGTTGTACCCTGTTTGACTTTATTTGCCTAGGCGATAGTATACTACCAAAATTGTAAATTAGGCCATTACTACTGTATTGCATTATTAAGCGTTTGTGCTTTCTGTGTGTGATCTGAGAAAGTTTCCCGTCATAGCAGTATAGTCAAATCATTCAACATCTCGACTGCAGTTATGTAGTCTGGTCCCATAGGTTATAACGCGCTAGTAATAAGGTTTGAAGAAGATTTTTGTGATCAAGAATTGACTAGCTTGCATTTAAGTTTTACTGTTAAAAACGAAAAAAAAAAAAAATAGATATTTTTTTTTGCTCATTTCTCCCACTTTATTGGCTTTATGGATAAAGGGGAGAAGCAGACGTTATTAAAGGCCGCTCTCGGTGTAATGTTGAATTTTTTTTTTTGGTTGGAAGCGTCATAAATTATCGTAGATGAAAAGGAAAAGTGGCGCATAAATGAGCCACAGGCCGCAGATTGTGCCACTTCCTTTTCTTGCAGCGCAGCTCTGGCCGGACATTTTTCTTTGAAATTTTGTCCCTTTCGTCTAGGGGTATAGGACATCGTCTTTTCATGGCGAGAACACGGGTTCAAATCCCGTAAGGGATAGCCTTGCTTACAATTACTACGGTTGCTTTGAAAGCCAAGTGAAAAGGGCTTTTTGGTGCGTGTGGAAATTTGATTATCTAAAAAAGGATGCAAAAGAAAAAAAAATCTATATTTTTTTTTGAAAAAACTATTTTTCCTTTCGTTGCTTAGCATACGAAGACTCCGCCCAGCTTAGTAATGGCCGCAGGTGCTTCTGTGCTGCTCAGAAGTAAATGGCGCAAAGAGAGGATAAATAAAACTCAAAGAGCATAAAAAATCTACGAGAAAAAAAAATAGTTTTTTTTCTGTCTCTTTGCCCTTTATTTTGGTTTTGTCCTTTTTTGTTACTTTTCTCGTTTCTTATTGTTAATAAAGATCATGAGAAGTATAGCAATGAAGGGCCGCAGGGCATAGCAGCGGCCAAAGGCTCTGTTTCCATGGCAAATAAAGCATGAGAAATGGGAAAAAAAAAAATTTTATGCAACTTTAAAAGAACAAAGTAAATGAAATATGCCTACAATAAATCAATTGATTTGTCATGGTAGAGAGTCAAAACGGCGCACACAACGTACTCGAGCTTTGACTCAATGTCCTCAAAAGCAGGGAGTATGCCTGCGTATTTCAACAAGAACACCAAAAAAACCTAATTCGGCTTTACGCAAGATAGCCAAAGTGCGTTTAACCAATCGAAATGAGATAATTGCTTACATTCCTGGCGAAGGTCATAATTTGCAAGAGCATTCTGTGGTTATGGTTAGAGGAGGTAGAGTTAAAGATTTGCCAGGTGTGAAATACCATTGTATTCGAGGAGTCAAAGATTTGCAGGGAATACCGGGTCGACGTCAAGGCAGATCTAAATATGGTACAAAAAAACCCAAAGATTCTATATAAATTTATTTGTCAAATTATCGAATTTCAGCTTTGTTTTTGGTTTATCCCTCGATTGCTTTCATCGATCAAGACTTTCAGAAGAGGCGAGAACGAAAAAAAATGAAAATTGGCCAAGTTTTTGGCCATTTAGCGGAAAAAATCTATTCCTTTTTTCAGAAAGCTTTTCTGCGCTTTGCTTATTTCATCGTAGATATTTATGCCATGCCCTGGAAGGGCATGTGCCATCAAGACCTAGAGGCCGTAGGGCAGCAAGCACATACAATTGCTCAGACAATTTAGGCTATATCTGGGACTTAAATGGTAAGCAGAAACAATTAATAAAAAAATTGGTCCATATTTGCATGATTAATGGTAAAAAAACAAGATCTCGTGCTATTGTTTATAAAACTCTTCATTGTCTAGCTCATCATGGCGATATATTAAAACTTTTGGTTAACGCCATAGAAAATGTCAAGCCTATTTGTGAAGTTAAAAAAGTAAGAATTTCTGGTACTACTCAATTAGTACCATCTATTATAGCAACAAATCGTCAAGAAACCTTAGCTATTCGTTGGATGCTTGAAGCAGCAGCCAAGCGACATATGAGCAAAAAGAGCATAAGCTTAGATCAATGCTTATCTGATGAGATATTGGATGCTTCTCAAAAGATGGGAATTGCACGTAAAAAAAGGGATGATCTTCATAAACTTACTCAAGCCAATCGTAGTTTTTCGCATTATAGATGGTGGTAAACTATTCAAAGTGTAAAAAGATAAATGGGGCGACGGGGAAAGCAAGGCGCAGAAAGGCTTATAAATAATGCACTTTACCTTTCTGTGCCTTACCTCGGGGAAGATAAAAAGAACTGAGCTTCATTATGCGCTTGGCTACTTAAAGGCCCCAATTTAATGGCTTCTACTATAATTTAACTATTTGCCCTTCCTCAAAATCAAGCGCTAAACGTCCTAGCCGAAGGCGAGCTTGCTCTTTTTCTAAACTAAATCGGGGAAGGGTTGCAATGCAATCGGAGAGGGCGTCAAGCAGCGGGGGGGGGCGGGGGAGGGGGAGTACTTGCGGCCTTCTTGTTTTGGTAGAAATGAGTCCCCGAGGTCCCGGAACATTGGCTTTCGCCAACAGGAAACTCTGCAAGGCCGCAGGGCGCAGCAAGAAATATATATATAATATTTATTTTTTTTTCGTAGCTTTCCGCATCCCGCGCGTTCAGAGGTCTCCAATTATTGGTGTGCATCGTTTTGCGTTATCAAAAGCAAATCTAGCTTATTTATTACGGTTGATGATGACGCGCTCAAAAGTAAAGAAGTAATGTAGCAACTGGTTTGGTGCTTTTTCCACTAGTCCTTTAATGAAGGTTTATAGCATCATTTAAGTAAATACAGATTAAAATAGTAAAAACATAAGCTTGTAATATGGCAACACCTAATTCTAAACCAGTTAATGCGAAAACGATCAAAAAAGGAGCAAGATGTGCTAGATACATAATACCCCCCATAGATAGCATGGTCCAGGCAAACCCACTTAAAATCTTGACCAAACTATGACCGGCCATCATATTGGCAAATAAACGTATTCCTAAACTTAATGCGCGAAAACGATAAGAAATTAGCTCAAGAAGTACTAAGAAAGGTGCTAACGGCAGGGGTACTCCTTGCGGTAATAATAAACTAAAAAAATGAAGCCCATGCGTTTGAAATCCAACTATAGTGATTCCGATAAAAAGAGATAATGAAAGACCCAGGGTAATTATAAAATGACTTGTTACTGTAAAACTGTAGGGTATCATACCAATAAGATTACAAAATAATAAAAAAGTAAAAGTGACAAAAATGAAAGGAAAAAATCGTTGTTTCATCGAAGAAGCACCGCTTATTTGTTCGTTTACCAAGTTAGGCACAAAATCATAAATAATTTCCACAAAAGATTGCCAAGCATTTGGTACTGGGTGTCCTCCATTCAAGGTGACAAAAGAAACTAAAAGCAATACTAAACTGATAGTTAGTAGCATAAACAAAGATGAATTGGGTTGGTAGGGGAAAAAAAAAGTTTTTTTTTGCTCCATGTACACCTTAGGCCTGAGGTTCAAAAGCTGTTCCCCTCCTATAGAACCGTACATGATAGTCTTCCATCATACGGCTCCTCTCTCTCCGTGACCTGTGTATAAAGAGGCTAAAAGCTCAATAGAGGCCTCATCTTGGCAGCCATCTTTCTTTAGGTCGTTTATTTACAAAGCACACTTTTCATATATAAATAAAAAATATATAAAAAAATAAAAAATAAATATTTTTTTTTGACTTGGCCGAAGAGAGCCAGGACTACATTCCTCGTCGCTCCTTTTGTGGGAGGTTTTCCATCCATCCTCGAGCGCATTCCACAGTCTCTTAGGCACTCGCCCTCATAGCCGTCACCCTATCTCATCTACCCGCACGTTCTGTCTAGGATTTTCTAGGCTTGACCGGCGTGTGCCGGCGTGAACATGGTTTGTATCCCGACCCAGGGGCTTTCTTTCACCGCTTATCATCGGCTACTTGAGTAGATCAGTCCTCACATTCGTCCCCCTTTTAAAGGAGCGGCCATCATCGAAATTCGTAAACCTATCCTACACAAAAAACTTTCCTGACTCCGCGGCATCGAAGTAAACGAGAGTTGGATTATCGTCTAAAACCCCGACGAAGTGTTTTCACCATCGAGTAGTGGGCGCGAGCTCCGCACGTAAATGAAAGATACAAATTTCCTATATGAATAGGAATCAATGGAATAATTGCAAATTGTTCTAGTGGACTGCAAGCCATGATTAATTTTCTTTTTTTCGAATTTTGGCGCGAGGCGAAACCAACAAGCCGCTTTGTTGCTTGATGGTTTTCAGGGCTCTTGGAAGAAAATAAAAAAATATTTTTATTTCTTTTGGCATTTTTTCATATATATATGAAAAAAGACCTCGAAGCCAAGCCTGACTTGCCCTATATTTGCGCAGCGAATAGGGCGTTAATTTATATTTGTGCGTTTCCCCTCCCCCCCCCCCCCCAAATAATAAATGTTGACTTGAGAAAAGAAGAAGGGGGGCTAAACTAAAATCAAATTATTTGGAGAGCTCCTCCAAGTAAAAAAAAATATTTTTTTTTTACTTTTATGCATTTATTCATATATATGAAAAAAAAATATATATATATTTTTTTTCTTCATGCGCGCCTAGATTTTCTTTTTGTTTGCTGTGTGCTCTCGTTTTACAAGTCAATGGACGAAGCGTGATTTTACGCCACTATGCCTTTTTTTTTTCTCTGGAAGAAAAGAAAACTCAAAATCTTTCTCTCTCCTCGCCTCCATTCCACAAGCTAACTAAGTAGTCTTCGACTTTCATTATGTGCTTTTCAATTTTTGATTAAAGAGCAAAAGAAGCGCTCATTTACATAGCTAACTAATAAACCGTTTCCTACGAAAACAACTCAAAGCAGTTCAAGCTCTTAGAGCCTCCCTTTCGGTGATGAAAGGCTCAGAAGTCTCTCCTTAAATGACACAAGGAATAGAGTTTATAAATATGGTCATTAATTATCATACATGATTAATTTGCTTTGTGCAAATTAACAAATCAAAAAATGATCTATGGGCTTCATAATGCGGGCAAGAGATAGTCTTGTATATAACTATCTACACACTTCACCATGCATTTACTACTATAATACATCAAAATGTATCTACTTGACTGACATAGCAAGTAGATAACTTGAGACATTTATTTATGATGTCTCTTTATGAAACCTTCTAGTAGATAGACTACGTCCAAGGCAGGAAGAAGGCAGGAGAGGAAATAAAATACATATTTTTTTTTGCTTACTTTTTACTGCGCACCTTATAACTGAAGGCTTCTTTTGTATCGAAAGCCCTCTTATTATTTCACACTCCTTCCTCTAGCCTAGCAATCCTAGCAGGATTTCTTATGGGGCCAACAGCCCCACGTACTCGTGTTGGCTTTAGTCGTTTTTTGGCTTGGCTGGTGTCTGCTCGCACCATCTGTTTTCTAGATGATGGGTAGAAAAAAAATGTATATATTTTTTTTATCGTCAAAGCAAATGATAAAGGGGACTTAGTAAAATAACTATGATACTTTTTTCCGTTTTTTCGAGTATTGCTTTAGTCTCCAGTGTTATGGTGATACGTGCTAAAAATCCAGTCCATTCTGTTTTATTTTTCATTTTAGTTTTCTTTAATACTTCGGGTTTACTTGTTTTGTTAGGTCTTGACTTCTTTGCTATGATTTTTTTAGTGGTTTATGTAGGAGCCATTGCCGTTTTATTTTTATTTGTAGTTATGATGTTAAATATCAAAATAGCAGAAATTCACGAAAATGTATTGCGCTATTTACCCGTGGGTGGTATTATTGGACTTATTTTTTTGTTGGAAATCTTTTTCATTATAGATAATGATTACATTCCAATATTACCAACAAAATTGAGTACAACCTATCTAACATATACAGTTTATGCCGAAAAGATACAGAGTTGGACTAATTTGGAAACATTAGGCAATTTACTTTATACCACCTATTTTATTTTGTTTTTGGTTTCTAGTCTTATTTTATTAGTAGCCATGATTGGGGCTATAGTACTTACTATGCATAAAACTACTCAAGTCAAAAGACAGGATGTGTTCCGACAAAATGTTATAGATTTTAAAAGTACTATAAAAAAAATCAGAGATATCTAAGCTAAGGGCTTCAGCTCTCTGAGGCCATGAAGAAGCTCGGAAATCAAAATATATATTTTGATTTTATTTATGGGAGGACCTCTAGTTTAGGAAGGGACAAAGTAAGCAATAAAAAGAGTATGTATTTTGATGCAATGACAAGTATAATAAACCTTCAAAAAAGAGGGCACCTGTATATTTGGACAGGAACCAACTTAATTTGCATAGCAAATCAAGGGTCGAGGAGATAAAAACGAAAAGGAAGGCGCGTAGCGAAATATATATTCTTTTTTGTACGCCTCTTTTAAGAAGCGCTCTTCTGCTGCGCCCTTTCAATTTCTGCTTCTTTTCTTCACAAAGCAAAGAAAGCGGGTAAACCTCTGAGTAAACCCCCGGAAAGCTAACATTTTCCGGGACTAAAGTCCCGCTCTTCCTTCATAGAGCCAATAATGAATGTGGGGTGAGGGGGGGTGAAAAAAATATTTTTTTTTTGACGTGTGTTAGATAATAAGCTGGGCGGACGACTTAAGTCCTGCTTTACCTTTTATTAGTCGAAAAATGGAAAAAACAAATTCTATATTTTGTAAAATAATTTGCTGTGACCTGCGCACTGCAATCGCCAATGAGCGTAGAGCAGAACAGCAAATAAAGGTGGTGGCATGGCGACTCATTTTCTTCTCTAAGTTACTGCATTGCCCTTGATACATTTATCTTTTCTATTTAATTGAAACTTTTTTACCACAACTTTTGTCCTTATGGCCAAAGGCGTAAAGTGCAGCCAAATATTTTTCTTTGTGCTTTTTTTTTAGTAGCTTGGCGGTTGGAGTAAATGGCTGTTAAGTGCGCCGAATATATTGGTATAGTCTTTAGCTTTTTACTATGGCATTGTTTAGAGCATGTTTAAAGTAATACCTCACCTTCATTTAAAAAAAGTGTTGAGAAAGGCAGCATAGTGTAGACTATGTCTAAGTTAGGCCTTATCTGGTATGGATAAACTTTATAGTTAAAGGCAAGTCATTTATTTTTTTTGACTCTTACCTATGTAAGCATAGCATGGTCGAGCTATCGAGCATAAAAAATGCGCAGATTTTTAATCTTTTTTAAGGCGCGCATAGCGTTCAATCTTAAACCATAGATCTACCGAGTAGATCTATGGCATAGCATTTAATTACTATGTTATTGCATAACTAAATAAAAGCCAAGTAGTTTTTTCACCAAAACATAGAAAACAAGTTACATAATCTGCTTTAAATCTCCTTTACAAGCATGGTATTGGTTCGGCCGTTTGCACTTAGATAGATGGGGTTTTTGAGAGGTTTATTTTACCTAAAATAAGTAAGCAAAGCCTTTGTAGGCTCTGTTTTTTATATATAATTTTCACAGTTGACGGAAAAGTTATACTGATCATGTAGAACAAATGCAGTCGTGCCAAGCACTCATCATGGATTTCTCCACAAGATGCATGATGCATTGTGTTTAGTTTGCTTATAGCTATCAAGCTACGTGCATAGGCAGATAAACTTGCTACACTCGATTGCTTGACTTGCAGCTTTGTCCATAGCACAGAAAATAACTCAAAGCGATCCTAAGTGAGGACCTCTTCTATCAGAACAATTTGGAAACGCCCCCCGGCAGGCTTAATTAAGCACTGAAGGCCCTGCCCGGGCTTGCTTTTTTTTTAAAAGCTCTCAATCCTTAAGGATTGAGAAATCAAACTTTTCTTTTTTTTCTATTTTTTTTTCTCTCCGACCCGCGCCCCTGCAAAGCAGGAACTTTAGGCTTGAATTTACCTACTTTCTTCCCATAGCTCATTTCCGAGGCCAAGGGAAGAGAGAAATATATATGCTGTACTCTGCGGCCCGGTGCTCTCGATGTTAGAGCCATCAGCAATGGCGTCAGAGTTTCCATAGTATAATAAATTGGAAGGAAAACAATTAGTTTTTTAACTATTATGCAGTCATGGTATGAACTTGGTCTTCATCAAAGCAGAAATTTTTTTTTTTTTGTTGAATTTGGCTGGACCATCCATCTTGTTTAATTATGCTAGTTTAAAATACTGAGCAAGAGCCGTGTGCTTGGAGTGTAAGTATGGTTTGGAAGAGAGCATTTTTAAGGATTATATTATGGTGGGTCCAACTTGATAATTGCAATGTTGTACATAAACACAATGTATGTATGACTTGCTTTCATTAAGTATCTTGCATGATTATTAAAGCTCTCTTCGCTTAACATCATGGCCCATTACTTATCTCTCTAAAAAGGCTTACTCTATTTATTGGGTCGTTGGTCTAAATAGAATCTAGAGAGTTCAATTGGCAAAAGGAAAAAAGCTGCGCTTTCGGCACCCTGTCGAGTTTTCTTTCCATAAGCATCCGACCAAAAGTGCCCTAACTTTTTCTTAAGGGGAGGGCATGATGTTAGGATTTTATTTTGGAAAGCTTTAATTTAGGCTGTGACCCAGAGGTACTACGCTCTCTATAAAAGACTTTCAAATTGGGACCACGGGTAAACTTTTATGTATTTTTGTCATAGTAGCTTCTATCGGCCCAGGGAAAATATTAACAATAAACCTTCGGGAACTTAATACAAAGCCTTTTTAGCCTACTAACCTAGTTGTGAGGCCCTATTGTTAATTTCAGATAGTGAGATTTATACTGGGGACATTATAGTGCTGAAACAAATAACCGATGATGACAGCATTATGGGCAGACCAAAATACATTCAAAGCGCAACCAAATTGGCGATGGAAATGTGATGATCGTATTTAATATTCTTTTGGCCGCCCCTCTGCAGTATAGTATATAATGTGTTTACTTAGGCCCGTCAAGGTTTCTCAAGCAGCCAAAGGCTCTCCTGAAGCCCTTTAACCCTCTTATTGTGCAGAGCACACCAGAAGTCGAAGGGCCAAAGGCCCAGGAACTTAGTGGTATATTTAATTAGACTAAAAGCCTTTCCAAAGAAGAAGTCGAAAGAATTTTTCGATTTTGGGCTGCGCCCTTGTATTATACCTCCTAATTAATTATAAAGATTTGTTTAACTTGATTGTTAAACAAGCAATAGGATAAATGTACCTAACTGAAGTGGGTTATATTTAATGGGAAGGAAAAGGATACTGAATTGTAGATGTGGACCTAACATCGTGCTATACTATGATTTCTTTAGTTTTCTTTCCCTAAAAAAACCAGAAGCTTTGAGCAAAGGCTCTCTTTGGGAATATTGAAAAAATAATTCGTTAAAAAAGGTTTTAAGAACTCCTACCACAAACCATTAATTCAAATAGCAACCCAGGAAAAGGCAACAATGCTGTTATTCAGGAAATCTTTAAGTCTAAACGTGAAGTCCTTATTTTAACAAGAAATGAATTTGAGGAATTGCCAGACTACAAAGGAAGGTATGAGAGAGCCGAGTCGTGAGTGCACTGCAACAGACAAATATATAATCTTAAACCTTCAGAACATAGCCGGCACTATATAGAAAATATATGGAGACAAGTTGTTAACAGGGCCGGCTGCCAAACTTACCCTGTGACAGAAAATGCATTTTCTTCAGTTTACGCCTTGTATCTTCGATCTTATTTGACTATTCCAGCTGAAGCAACCCCGCGACGGAACTTAGACCCCACCATCTAATAGCCCATTTTCATAATAATAATATTTTGGCTTTTCCTGGGTAAACATATATATAAAAGCCCTACAAAAATAAGTAACCCTAATAGGTAAGGTTTTGGGCCTTCAGTACCCTTAACGTTTAGAGGTCAGGAGGGTGCATCTTTCAAATTTATAAATAGAGAAATAAGCATAATCTTATTATCTTCATTTATTGTGAAATTTCAGGTTCAAAGTTTAAAATATTTCATATGTTAGAGGTTGTTTAAATGGAATTATGTAAACAACCATACAAAGCTTTCGAAATTATCTGTCACTTTTGTGAAGATCTGCCAGGTTTGCGAAATATTTTATGGATATTTGTCCATATTTGCCTGCAATTTGGGTAGATTGTTTGAAAATTCGGCAATTATATTATAAGGCAAATTCGGTCGTAACTCCCTGCAAACCTTGTAGAAGACTGCCAAAATGTATGAAAATTATCAAAACTCTTTTCTAATTTTATCTCAATTTATTACCTAATAGAAGGTTCGTAAGTTATTAGATTATGCTTTTCGAGTTCTTCCTAGTATGGTGGAAATCATATTTGATATGATTTCCTTAAAGCAGATTAAGGGTTGTCGATGATTTATCTTTATGATTATTTATTTATTTATATAGTGCTTCCCAAAGAAAATCCCGCCATAGGAACAAATAAAATACAAATAAAAACTTATGAATACACCTAGCTTTGTTCAATTTATTGGATTGCCCAATAAGCTGTTATTTACTGCAAAAACCGGCAAGAGTAAGAGAGCCGTAGGCTTAAGGGCGTTTGCTTTGTCAAAGAAAGCAACTGGTTTCGTACCAGAGCAAGATATAGCCATTAAAAGCTTAAATGCTAATCAATTGAAAAAAATGAATAAATCTTATGTATGTTTCTTGGGAGAAATTAGTGTCTCACAAATAATAATAAAAAACGCACTCTCAACCATGAGTCCCTCTACTTATCATCACACTTTTCTAGCTTTACGTCAAAGCACCGCTCTCAACAAAATATATGTTTTACGTAGACAAAGGAACACTTTGGTAAATACCCGGGACAGATAAATTAATGTAAAAATCGAAAAAGCACGAAGCTCTAGTAATAATTGGAGATTTTCAAAAAGGAGTGTTCTGACTTCAATATGGTTATATCCTCTCATTTTCAGGACCTTGACCTGAGTATCGAAAGATAAAATCTATTTTTGATATATTCTATCTAATAGTGTGCTTGATAATTTATTTACTATTTTCTAGATTTCTTTGTTTTCAAAATATTAGGTAAGATATTTTCCATTTAACAGGCCCACCCTTTATTCAGCTCTATCATTTTTCAATACTTATTGTATAAATCTATCATATAAATGCGCAATCTATGAGCAGTTATACCATAATTTAGCTCTTGCGGCTGTATTCACCATTTATTGATATTAACTTAAGTCTGCTCTTTGGCTCAGCTTTATCGGCAGACAACAGATTTCTAGTCAATTTTGTTTTACGTTGCTTGTTTCCTGGCATCTTGGTTTATTTCAAGATATGCCAAAATGGAAACTAAAAGAAGGCACAAATTTTCTGCCCCAGAAAGTAAAGGCATTGCACTTACCTGGGACGGTATTTTACAAGTTTTAGACGGCTACTTCCATGCGCTAGCTTTGCAGAGGAAAGTAGCTGTTAGGTTGACGCTCACACCTAGCCTACCAAGAAATTTCTACAGTTTTATTGTGTGCTCTCTCATTGCTTTTGTAGGTCTAGCCGCCATTCTAATAGTACGCCCAATAGAGGTACTCCTCATAGAATAGTTCGAAAAAGTATGCGGGTCGTGAGCAAAGTAATAAAGTAAAGTATGAGAAAAAAAAGGCAAGCCACAAAGGTTGCTAGAGAGGCTGTAGGTCACTTTGCAGAGGAAAACCCCATCCATAGAGGCTGTTAGGATAGCTGATAGTAGGATAGGCATGTTTACTGCGATGAGGGGTACTTGGTTATATTCTAGGTACGTAGATAATCCAAATAAAGTAAATAAATTCAAATTGCAAGAAAATAACTTCAAATTGGAAAAGTTGAAGTTCGATTATCAGATTAGGTGCTTATCAATGAAGCTAAAAACGCAGATCAGCTGTTGAAAGAGGCCGAAAGGGGAAAAAAATGAATGCTCGTAATCAACCGTTAGTCAGATAAAAGAGAAAAAAAGTACTGATGAACGATGAACAGCCACGTCTAGATGATGCTGATAAGCATCTAATAGGAGCTAAATAAAACAAGCTGAAAGCTGCTAGGGATCTTTGCGCGATAAAGTGAAAAAACCTAGAAATTAATATGTAAAGCAAATTACCATAGGGAAACGCCACAAATATTATAGGCAGAACTCAGGCACCTAACGAAAAATTACCACCTAATTTATCTACTAAGTACCCCGTCCCAAATGCAAACTCCTTTGTCTTTAGAAAATACAAAGATACCTTCGCTTTTCGAAGAGCCGTTGGGAGCTTAGGTTTTTTTCCTTTTTGAGCCTGCCAAGTCTCTTTCTTAGGACTCAAGTCCTATCAATTGAAATGTAAAGTCGTATGATGCGAAACTATCACCTATGGTTTTGGAGGGTGGGTTTTATTTCTGATCTTTCTATTTGATGGGTTTTTATGGGATCATTATGGTGGGTCTGCCTATATGGGCGTCCTTATGCGAAGGCAAAAAAAAAAATATTTTTTTGTTGGCTGGCCCTTTTGCAAGGGGCCCTCTAGAAGGGCTGGAGTAGTTCTGAAAAAAACAAGAATATACCAAATGATTTTGAAAAACATATGGCTATTTCCAATTGCTTATTGTGACGCTGCAGAACCTTGGCAATTAGGATTTCAAGACGCAGCAACACCTATGATGCAAGGAATAATTGAGTGCGCCTAAATATATCATCACGGTTGCAGAGCTCTGCTCCGACTTTGCTACATTTGCTCAAGCTGGCTATCGTCAGGATGTGAGCTACACAGGTGGGACATTTTTAGCAATAAAGTTGCCCCGAAAGCATCATGTGAAACTCGAAGAACATTGAGACTGCCCTCACTAGGACGCTTCGACAAAGCATAAGGAAAGATCAGGATAACGAACTTGACACGTAAATTTAGTCTAATTCTAGACCGTATGTCTCAAGCAGAATATTAGGGCATACGCGTGGATAGTAAGCCTGTGAAAGGGCCAAACTCGCGCTCGATGTCAATTGCGAACACGGGACTTGAGTCCCCACGTGGCACTCTATACAAGAATAGCCTAAGAAATCAGGCATTCACGCAAGGATCTAACCCTTTAGGAGATAACAAATTCGTGATGGTGGGAGCTAGGGAAATAACTTCCTTTTCAGGGAGAATTCAGAGATCCCATAGTAAGAATGCATAGTTTTAGCTATTAAGGGGATCAGCCTAAGACTGTTTTGTATCCTCTCTGAGGTCTCAGACTACATACGCAGATCTGAACGAAAAAAATAGATCTATTTTTTTTTTTCAGATCTGCGTATTTTAGTTGAAGAGCGAATGAAAGCCTGTAGATGCAAGGATGGAAGATACAATGGACTGCTACGCTCTCAATGATCCTACCTTCCTAGCTACGTGTTACGAAGCCATCAGCCTACAGCCTTAGTGATCCCATTTGACAATAGTTCGTAGAATACGGTGAGAAAAAAAAATATATATATATTTTTTTGCTTGCCCCTTTGCAAGCTTCCCGCTGACCTATTGTTTTTGTTCAATACACGCCCACTTTGTTTGCTTTGCGAACAAAGGTGCGCGTAGCGCCCGCCTGGAAGGGTTTAAAAGAGACCAGAGAAAAAAAATATATTTTTTTCAATTTCACAAATTTGCTTAACCACAGAGAGGTTATAGCCTATAGTGTGCTGAGTTTTGGGGAAGACCACAAGGTGCGCGTAGCGCCGTTACGTTTCATACTTTATTTTGGAAGGGGGCCTCCCCTCCAGGCTGAGGTTCAAGGTAGCGAGCTTTATGACGGAAAACTGTCACGTATGGTTCTGAGGGCAGGCACCAAGCGCTGACCCCTATCTTACATCATGATATATATATTTTTTTAATTATTATTTTGATCTTCGTATTATGGATGTTGGTTCGCGCCTTATGGCATTTTCACTATAAAAGAAATCCAATTCCAGAAAGGATTGTTCATGGAACTACTATAGAGATTATTTGGACCATTTTTCCTAGTATTATTTTGATGTTTATTGCTATACCATCTTTTGCTCTATTATATTCAATGGACAAGGTAGTAGATCCAACAATTACTATTAAAGCTATTGGACATCAATGGTATTGGAGTGCGCCCTCTCATGAGAGTGATAGAAGTGCAACAAAATGCACTAGACTAGTTTTATGGTCTGCAAAGCTTCTGGCTTACTGAAAGAGAGAACAAAAGCATTTTCATTTGACGTCGAAAGACTCAAGAGACTAGAGCATGCCAGAAATGGGGAGTTGAGGTCAAACTCATATACTAAGAAGGCTCCCTCAGCTAAGAGGCCTATGGTTTCATTCTTTAAGTCGCTAGAGGTACACATTCCTCTTCTCGGTGTAGACAATATACGAAAAATAAATGCTCAGCCTGCAATGTCCAATAACAGCGCTAAAATAGTAAATCTATTAGCACCACAGCCAGTGGCATACGACTTTGAATCTAACAGGCCTGGCCCTGTCACCTTTCGGAATGGGGGATCCCCTAACGTTAACAACAAAACAACTACGGTAGTGGTAAAACTGCCGGAAGAAGAAAAACGAGCCTCAGAGAGGCTTGCTCTGCCTTCTTCGGGGACGGAGGTCCTCCAGTAGGTAACAGCAATAACAAGCACTTTACCAAAGGGGACCAGCGCTTATATTTTGCCGGAGTCTTGGCCGCTCGCAAGGGACGTTGAGGAATTCTGGCAGAAACTTAAAGGTCACAGAAATTGACTTACGGTGGAAGTGTAAATATTATAGTTGTTTATTTGACCTAAAGATCTACAAAACTGCATATCACAAAATCAAATCCAAATATGGGAACATGACTTTGGGAGTCGACAATTTCACTCTTGACAGTTAGGGGCGTGATCTGTCTTATTGAAGGACAGATCCTTTCAGTTCCAACCGACCTGAAGAAAATTCATTCCAAAAGCTAAGGGGAAGATGCGTTTTTTTAAAACACCTTTCCCCATTGGCAAGATAATACAAGAAAGGATCAAAATGTTCCTTGAGCCTGTGTTCGAACCGAAAATGGTTGATGAAAGCTATGAGTTCAAACTAGGAAGATCTGCACATTTGGCACTAAAAACTATCTGCAAATAGACCAGTATTACCTGGCTGATTGAGGGCAATATTGAGGGTTACTCCGACAATATAGACTATACTAATTTGGCATCACTTTTTATGGGGGAAGTGAAAGACCAACAGATATTAGACTTGTACTGGGAACTAGTTTGTGCCAAATTTGTGAACAACAGAAAACAAGAACTCCACAACCTAACGGGTGTCCTGTAAGGCAGAATTTTGTCACCTCTGCTATCCAAAATCTACCTACATAAATTCGACGTATAAATTAAGAACTTGGCGGCCAGTCTTCGTATGCTTAGCAAGATCTCAAAATAAACCCCCGACCGAATACTCCCAGATACTATATCAAATTGCCGACTTAAATAAAAAAAGGGCTAAGGTTCGAAGAACTACTAATTTAAAATAAAAAAAGTAAATCCTCTAGCTAGAAGAGCGAAAGCGACCTGTGGCCTTTACTCTCTTTTGTGTAGGCATCAAAATCTACCATGTATGATATGCAGATGATTAGGTAATGGGAGTGGTCGGGCTGAAAAGCTTGGTTGTTGAGATCAAAGATAAAGTAAAGGAGTATCCAACAAAGAAATGGAAACTGAAATGAAGCAAAGAGAAAACTAAGATCACCCACCCAGCTACGGAAAAAGGTAAGTTTTTTAAAGTTTTAATAGATGCTAAGAACGAAAGGTATGCAAAAAGCCTGTTACTACAAAATAAGCAAATAGATTCATCTGAAATCAAAGGAAAGAATTTGGCGCTATAACGCGATAATTCAAGGTCTCATAAATTACTACTCTTTTGTGGACAACAAAAAATAATGCGTAGAATCCTATGGATTCTAAGATTTCCGGCCGTCTTCACCCAGAAAATGGAAAATTCCTACTAAAGCTCTCTCTAGAAAACTGGGCCCAGAGGTATGGGCATTTCTATATGGAAGGAATAAACCATTACTTTACCTAGCCGTTCCTACAATTTTGACTAGCACCTTCTTTTTTTTGAACTTTGCACTTAACAAAAGACAACTAGATCAGATCCGTTCTCCGTAGTTAACTATGCAGTGAGATCCCATATTTTTTCTCTTTTCCCTTTTTAGATGATCTGTGTCTTGTTTGTGAAACCACTGAAAATATGGAAGCACACTATGTAAGACATATCAAGAAGGCCGAAGGTTTTACCTTGAAAGGTTTTACTAAGATCATGGCTCAATAAAACAGGAAGCAGACTTCTGTCTATAGAAAACGCCATCTGAAGATCCACCATGGGGAGTATATGCCGGTTTTGTTTTGAAAGACTTGAGACCAAATATTATACTCTTTGAGTGTTAATGGGCGTGGAGAGCCGTTTGCGAGGAAACTTGCAAGTACGGTTTGGTGGGAGGCGGATAGACAAAACAAAGACTGACCGTCGACCCAACCTTATGAATATTCAGACTATAATAGTTCCGATGAACAGTCACTAACTTTTGATAGTTATATGATTCCAGAGGATGACTTAGAATTAGGTCAATTACGTTTATTAGAAGTGGACAATCGAGTAGTTATACCAGCAAGAACTCATCTACGTATGATTATAACATCTGCTGATGTACTTCATAGTTGGGCTGTACCTTCCTTAGGTGTAAAATGTGATGCTGTACCTGGTCGTTTAAATCAGACTTCTATTTTTATTAAACGAGAAGGAGTTTACTATGGTCAGTGCAGTGAAATTTGTGGAACTAATCATGCGTTTATGCGTGCGCCCGAATACATAGGCCGACTACTGAGTTTACTCTGGCTCAGTCGTACCTTTTCGAACAGGGCAAACCTGGGTGCGAGCTACCCAAAGAGCTATCGCAGCAATATCATGGCTAGAGCAGTAGGGAAAAGCTGGGGATCAATGGGCCTGCCCTCATTAGGGCTCCCTAGTAAAGCAGAGGATATGGTTAGGATAACGAGCTTGAAACGCAGAGCCCGTCTAAAGCTAGACCGAACGTCCTAAGCAGGATATAGTGGCGAGCGAGTGGTTAGTAGGCCAATAGCGTCAAACCTGCAGTTGATGGCATTAGCTTCTGCGGCACTCGAAAAACCACAGGGCACTCCATACAGAGCAAGTCTGAGAGATTAGACGTCTGCGCAAGGACCTAAATTCTCACTAAGAGGTAAAAACAAATTCGGACCTATGGAAGTCGGGGCTAACTACCCTCATGACGGTGTCCTGAGGGAGTTTAGAGGCCTCATAGTATTACGGACTTATTTGAGTCATGCAAAGGGGGCCAGTCCAAGATCGTACTTTTCCTTTACTGAGGCAGCAGGAGTTCTCAACGATTCTGTATGCCACTTTATGCGCGAGCTAGACTGGACAGGTTGTGTTCGTCTTTCGACAGCGGCATGAGTAAGGACCTGCAAAAGCAAAGGCGACAAATACTACAGATTAACCATAATATTGAGCGATCCTTTGTTTCTAACTGTCTGTTACGAGGCTATTTGAAGAGAGCCAGAAAATATGACATCGAAATCCGTAAAGGATACTCTAAATAAAAAAAAACCCACAAAGGCCCATTTAGGCAATAAGCCAAGCAAAAGTGAGTTATCCTTTATACTAGCTTGTAAAGTGGAAATATTCGAGCCAAGCAAGATCGGAACGGGGGCGGCAGCATTATAAAAAAAGCCCTTCGGCTAATCTTGGAGGCCATCTTTGAGCCTATCTCCTCTAACTGCTCGCGTGGATTTCGGCCCCACAGAGGAAGCCCGCCAAAGATCTATACTTAATAAGCTCGAACTGCACGTGGGCCTGCTGAAGGCTGGAGGCGGCTATAAAGGTGTTTAAGTCTGAGCGACTAGCGTTCTCGCAGAAGATCGTAGACTTGAGCTAGGGCGCTAAGTCGACTTGCTTGGGGTTATTTTGATTGCGTGCTACCTGTAGATCTGATTAAGCAGGGATGCATCATCTAAGAAAGGTAGATGAGAGACATAAGAGCTAAGATTTGCTTGGAAGATGTCACCTACTATGACCAGTGGGCATGAAACCGCGTAAGCAAATATCTTTGTGTGAACGACATTACAATACCGCCAACGATAACCTGTAAACCGCGGCGGACATGGATATACTGAAAGCTGTAACTATTGTGGAGAAGGTTACCGTAAGGTTCAAGGTTAAGATCTAGGAGGGTGAGCAGTATGAGCTGAAAGGCTCCCATACTGTTTGGAGGGCAGAGGAAGGAGGGTTACCCCTTGGAAATTTGACCTCTATCTATCGTCGTAGAAGCTGTTTCTTTGGATGATTATGTTTCTTGGGTATCTAATAAATTAGACTAAAAAGCAAACACAGAACCAATTATGAGTGTCTCTCAAAAGCATCCTTATCATTTAGTAGATCCAAGTCCATGGCCTCTTTTGGGTTCATTAGGAGCTCTGGCAAGCACCATTGGTGGTGTTATGTATATGCACTCTTTTGCGGAAGGTGGAACACTCCTTAGTTTAGGCTTGGGAATGATCTTATATACTATGTTTGTATGGTGGCGCGACGTTATACGTGAATCTACTTACGAAGGACATCATACATTTGTGGTCCAATTAGGACTTCGCTATGGTATGATTTTGTTTATTGTGTCTGAAGTCATGTCCTTTTTAGCTTTCTTTTGGGCTTTTTTCCATTCCTCTTTGGCACCTACGGTAGAGATTGGAGCTATTTGGCCTCCCAAAGGAATTGATGTGTTAAATCCTTGGGGAATTCCTTTTCTAAATACCCTTATTTTACTTTCATCTGGAGCTGCCGTAACTTGGGCTCATCATGCTATATTAGCTGGATCCAAAAAGTAAGCTGTTTACGCTTTAGTAGCTACCAGGCGACCGTCAGATTACCGAGGAAACTTTCTGATTACCTCTTGTAATCATACCATTGCTGATGCTCGCAATGAGACGGATGCAACTTACCATTTAAACGAACTGGAACAATAGCATGTTGCAAAAGGAAAGGACAGGGTTGACTAACTTTAGAGAACTTTTCCGACCGTGTCTTTAAAAGATAGCCGAATGGGTCATTCATGAATGTGAGGTGTGGGTAAGATACTAATTTGAGCGTGTTCGGTCAGGTTATTGATTAATTAATAATATCATAGCGCTACCTCCTCCGCAGCAGAATGGTAGCCTGCCTGCGGCAGAGCAAGAGGAGGTCTTAACCCCAATATAAAACAAAAACACTGGAAGCACGGCTGCTTTTTCGTTCGAACTAGCACTATTAGTTGGAAATCTTATGTGTTTTCACGTAAATATAAGAGTCCCTCGGTAGTACCGGTGAACTAGATAGCCACGATCTGGATATCTAGGACGGAGGACTCATAGTATCTGCCCACTTAAGAGAGAGCTGGCAACAGTAAAGCACTTGACTCGATCTTATTTGTTTAAGGGCAAAACGGGAAGGAGTCTAAACCAATGTACATAAATGATTTTCATTTATGGACTCTACCTGATTGACACAGGAAATCTGACTTTATGTCCAGATGAAATTAATCCCAAAACTTTAAAATAAAACAAACGACTATGTGCCCTATGGAGACATGGTAAAAGATCAGGTTGGTGAGCTGTGTGATAGGTAACTATCTTGCACGGTTTAGAGAGCACTTTACTATATCATATGAGTAAACGGCAACCAAGTCGTACGGCTCTATGAAATAACTTTTGACTCTAACATTTTGCTGGCCCTAGTCTTCACAGGGTTTCAAGGAATGGAATATGTAGAAGCACCTTTCACGATTTCTGATGGTATTTATGGTTCTACTTTTTTTCTAGCCACGGGATTTCATGGTTTTCATGTCATTATAGGTACCATATTCCTAATAATATGTGCTATTCGTCAATATCTAGGACATTTTACTCAAACGCATCACTTTGGCTTTGAAGCAGTTGCTTGGTATCGGCATTTTGTTGATGTAGTTTGGTTATTTTTATTTGTATCTATTTATTGGTGGGGAGGTAATTAGAAAAAGGAGAAAAAAATCTAAAACATTTTTTTACCAACCTAATCATACTTTATCTAAAGATAGAACTCAATTTAGTCTGGTTCTTTTTGGAGAACGGCACCGTTGCTTTGATGTAATTATGCCTTTATGCAATTATAGTGGTATTTGTGATTAGTTTTATAGATTTTAATATGGATCCTAGTACTTTTTGGAAGGTATTATGGTTAATATCATTTTGTAGAATTTTTGATGTTATAGCAATATTCCTTTTATTTTGGTTAATTTCTTAAAATGAAAAAGTAAGAAATTTTATTTATGATAAAGTAGGATATGATTATGTAGTTGGTGGCATAGGTAATCTTGGTAAAGCTACTTTGATCAAAGCAGTTATACTTATAGTAATCATGATCGTTGCCTACGCAGCATTGGAAGCAGGCCAGACAAAATCAAATTGTTATGCATATCACAAGTATACTCAGTCATGTCACAAGGCAAATATTCTGGTAGACTCAAAGGTTATAGCCTAATTACTCTAAAAAAAAGTCGACCTATGGCACATGACATTATGGCGTCGATCCAAAAAACATACAAAGCGGAAATAAAATCTTATTGCTGAAGAAAAAATATGTTTGCTACGCCCCGCCTGTTCTTTAAAATATGCAGTCTGCTTTCCTTCCAACAGCAATAAAATGAGTAAAACCGTAGCTGCTTAAGAGCAACCGTTAAAATTGTATAAGAAGAGCAAGAAAGTTAACCAACGCCGCGCAGCACGCGCGTGCTTGCCTTATGCCGGCCCGCTCAGGCTGGTGTCTACGTCGTGTTCTAGAAAGGCGGCCTCATGCTGATGGTATAGCAGTAATATTTCATTTTTGTGGAAAGCGAGTACAAAATATAGACCTGCGGCCTTCTTCGTCTATTATGCGAGGGTGCGCGGCTCACCCGCGCACCCCCCTTTTTTTGTTTCTTTTGGTTCAGATTGTTCGTAAAAAGCGCCATTATGTAAAGCGTACATACATATTAGAGTGGGTGGGCTACATGTACTAAACGATAAAACTACTTTATAAAGGAAAATGCTTATATGTATGGATCTCGAAAAGGTGCATAGCATTTCGTTGGCTTTGCAGACGAAGGACGCAGCAAATATATATATATTTTTTTGTTTCATAAATTAGTAGAAAAAGATGCTGCGCCCCGCGGCCTGATTTGTTTTACAAGCTCAAATCAGTCCCGATTTAAATTAAACTTTTTAAAGGCTTATTAGCCCGTTTTCTGATTGCACTAATCGAAAAAAAAAGCAATGCATTCTTCTTGCGCAAGCGTTTTGTCGATGCTTAGCTCAAAGGCAAGAAGTCTTTTTTCGCCGTAAACCTGCGGCCAAAAATATATATATATATATATATTTTTGCTGCAGGTGGGTGTCTGTTTTCTGACTATAGCCAATAACGTGTCACGTTCAAAATTCTTATAACATTTTACAACTTTCTTTGAGGAAGGCCATTACTTATTTAGGCTACCTCCAAGGGTTTACCTTCTAATCACCCGTAAGGTAGCCTCACCTTGTTAGTCTGTGGTCCACAACCCATGTTTTTCTAAAGCTAGCAGAAAGAAATATATATTTCCTTTTTTTTTCGTAGCTTTTAACATGGAACAAGATAAAAAAAAAGCCAACAAAATGAGACTGTATATCATTGGTATTTTAGCAAGAATACTTGGAATAATAATACCCCTTTTACTAGGAGTAGCCTTTTTAGTTTTAGCTGAACGTAAAGTAATGGCTTCCATGCAACGTAGAAAGGGTCCTAATGTAGTGGGATTGTTTGGATTGTTACAACCTTTAGCAGATGGTTTTAAATTAATGATAAAAGAACCCATTTTACCAAGTAGTGCTAATTTATTTATTTTTATAATGGCTCCAGTAATTACATTTATGTTAAGTTTGATTGCTTGGGCTGTTATACCGTGCGCCGTGTAAGGTGCTTTCGTCGCTATGGGGCATGTCCCGGTGTCTGATCTCCAGTCTGCGTCAATGGAGTAAATCACCCAGAGGTAGCGTTGCCGCAATGCGCGTAGAAAAGCATCTGGGAAACCAAGTCACAGGAGACCCATATCTCTAAGGACGGCTCGGAAGATATTGTTGGGGTTGATAAGGCTAACAAATCCGAATTACGTAGCCGCTGAACGACAGCATTTACCAAGCCAGCGGGTAACGACTTGGTCTCGTAATCGGTTCTTTTGGTAGGTATAACAGAGGCCGAAGACGGAAAAAAAGATATATTTCTTTTTTCCGGAGCATTTTCAATAAGAGAAAATAAGACTATGCGGACATCTTACCTCAACGCACGGGTGAAAAGAAGAGTCGAAGACGCAATCACGGGATCGGCCCACTCTTTAGGGAGAGGGTCAACGGAGTCACTGTAGTAAGTGAGAAGGGAGACCAACTAAGCTAAGTACTGAAGGGCGGCAGTCATGATTTGATGGTAGAGAGTGTGGCCCTTTCCTCATTACAAATGTGGCAAAGCCGGTTATGCTTGAACTTTTCCAAGGGGACTGGTTGATCATAGCAGACACTCAAATGCTGCTATGACCTCATTTAATAAAAACTTGGTGAAGTGCGTCAAAAATATATATATATATATATATTTTTGACGCACTTCAATAAATCAGTGGCGGAGAGCTATATGACGGGAAACTGTCACGTATGGTTCGGAGGGCGAAGAAATCAATTATCGACCCCTACTTTTGATTATGGTATGGTATTGTCGGATTTAAATGTAGGTATACTTTATTTATTTGCTATATCTTCCCTAGGTGTTTATGGGATCATTACGGCGGGTTGGTCTAGTAATTCTAAATATGCTTTTTTAGGAGCATTACGATCTGCAGCTCAAATGGTTTCTTATGAAGTTTCTATTGGTCTTATTATTATTACCGTACTAATCTGTGTAGGTTCTTGTAATTTCAGTGAGATTGTAATAGCGCAAAAGCAAATATGGTTTGGCATTCCTTTGTTTCCTGTATTTATTATGTTTTTCATCTCTTGTCTAGCAGAAACTAATCGAGCTCCCTTTGATTTACCAGAAGCAGAAGCTGAATTAGTCGCGGGCTATAATGTAGAATATTCTTCAATGGGTTTTGCTCTTTCTTTTTCGGGGGAATATGCTAATATGATCTTAATGAGGTGCGGAGCTTTGCATCTAACATTCGTTAGGCTTTAGCCTTCTGCAGGAGCCGGTGTCCTCTTAAGGGCCTTGTGTAGTAAACCCTTCCGGGCGGATCTAAATTGAGTAGTCCCCGTGAAGCTTTCGGAAAAGGGTAGCCTGGTGTGTAAGCACAGCAAGAAACTGCAAACCCATCGGACGACCTATCTAAGATTAGGGAGATATCCTAAGTAGATACCTCGTAACTCTTCCCCAAACCTATACGTATACTGAATGCTCATACGGGAAAGTGCGCTCCTAGGTTTGGAACCAGGGAGGGTTGCTCTGAGAAATAACTTCTCGTCTTATCCAGGGGGTGCGGGCACACCTGCGCGGATTACAGATGACAGCTACAAGGATGGCAGGAAAGAAAACGGTACTCGATATTCAGGGATAAATGTAAACCTATCAAACAGGGATAATCATTTTAGTTCTAAGAAAAAAAACTCACCGGCGGTGGTAAACATCAGTTTAAAAGGCAAGCATAGCGAGCCTAAGTCACTGGGACGACAGAGCGCGAAGCACACTCACGTACTCAGAACTATTGCAGACAATAGACTGCTACTGACGTCCTATGAGCAAATCAGGTCCAAAGCAAGCAACTTTAAAACCGGCAGAAAAAAAATCTCTATTTCCGCGCCCCTATCCTGGCGTCTACAAAGGAGGTACTCTAAAGGCTCAAGACCAAGGTATAATTAGCCAGAAGAAGGTGGCCCATTTAACCTATGTGGCCCGCTTGACGAACATTAGCAACAAAGACATTATCAATTGGTTTGCGAGCGTCGTAAGAGGTTTTCTGTCCTACTATAGATATTGTGACAATCTTTATCAAATTTGAACTATTGTCGACTACCATATTTGCTGGTCTGCTATATTTACCCTTGCCAACAAACATAAATCCTCGACACAGAAAATAATCCCCAAGCACTCCAAGGATTTACATATAGTCAATGGAGAAGGTGGGACCCTTGTCAGTTTTCCTACCAGCATAGAGCTTAGGACGCTTAGACTGGAGTTCCTGACAAAAGCAAATATAGACGAGGAGGCATACAAAAAATCAAGTGTACATATGATAATGAAGTGTGATCGGTTTGAACTGTTGTGCAGTTAGAAAGGAGGCCCTAGTGCAAATGCACTATGTACGCAAGTTGGCCCGACACTTATATTTTTTCGTTAACACCACAGTTATTTCGAGAGGAGGCCGAAAATAAATATATATTTTTTCCCACTCTGTACTGATCATCAGCACCGAGACATCCATTAAGGCCTTAGGGGTTCGAAGACCTAGGCGTGGCGTTGGTTAGAGGAAATGAGACTTAAGATTCTTAGAACGGAGCCGTATGACGGGCGATTGTCATGTACGGTTCTTTGGGAAGGGAGTAGATACCTATTTTCAGGCCCGAGCGGGCTACGAAGCTGCGCCCTTACTCTTCCAGTCTATGTACATTGCTTTTTTTAGGAGGTTGGCTGCCCATCTTAGATATTCCTATTTTCCAGGCAATTCCGGGTTCTATCTGGTTTAGTATTAAGGTTCTTTTTTTTCTGTTTGTATATATATGGGTCCGTGCAGCATTTCCACGATATCGTTATGACCAATTAATGAGACTTGGCTGGAAAGTCTTTTTGCCTTTATCATTAGCTCGGGTAGTCTCTGTATCTGGTGTTCTAGTAGCCTTTGACTGGCTCCCTTAATTTATTGAGCAATTTCACTACAGTGCAACCAAAAAAGATTTTTGTTCGGCTTCTTATGCCAAATAAAGATCTCAGGAAATATAACAAGGGCGCCAGCTCTCTGCCCATGAAGGCAGAGGGCGAAGCCCCCCTTTTTTTTCATTTTTTTGCGCATTTTTTGCTGCGCCGATAAATATTGGAGGAAGTAAAAAAAAATCTATATATTTTTGGGGGAGGGGGGGAATTTGGAAAAAATCCTATAGAAAAAGAAATCTTAGAAAAGTAAAATAGCAGCTTGAAGACCAAATAAATTGATTGAAAAAATATAAAAAAAAAATTTTATTCGTTTTATTAACTTCGTAAATGCAGGCTTTGAGCGTTATAGAACGAATAAAAAAAAATATATATTTTTTTTTTTCACCTAAGGCCTCGTAATGATGGGTAAATCCTGCCCATGATAGATTGCACCGATCACAAAAACACAAAGTTTCCATGATCTGCAAAGAAAAGAAAGCACAAAACATTCGTATGGTGAGACGATTATCGATTCTTAAACAACCCATATTTTCTACACTTAACAATCATTTGATAGATTATCCAACCCCGAGCAATTTAAGTTATTGGTGGAGTTTTGGTTCGTTGGCTGGTCTTTGTTTGGTCATTCAGATAATTACAGGCGTTTTTTTAGCTATGCATTATACACCTCATGTGGATTTAGCTTTTTTAAGCGTAGAACACATCATGAGAGATGTGAAAGGAGGTTGGTTACTTCGTTATATGCATGCTAATGGGGCAAGTATGTTTTTTATTGTGGTTTATCTTCATATTTTTCGTGGTTTGTATTATGGAAGTTATGCGAGTCCCAGGGAATTAGTTTGGTGTCTTGGAGTTGTCATTCTATTATTAATGATTGTAACAGCTTTTATAGGATACGTATTACCATGGGGTCAATTTGGCCCCTCTTTCTACTAATGGAGGGAGAAAAACCCCACTAAATGCGGGAAACTCTTTATTACTAAGGTACTTCTCTCCCATTGAGGACATAAAGTAGACGACTTTCGGCCATCTCTCTAGCGTTAGCGTTGCTGTCTTGCGTGGGTGTAAATTTTAAGTAAAAATCCTTAGCATGTCATCATAGACAATCCGCAGGAAAGCTCTCGCTACACTAAAATAGGCTCGGCCTCGGGAAAAATAGCATAGAGAGTTCCTCAGAGACTACACGTGGGGTGCCTGGTCTGTTATTGATCTTCGGCTAGGTAAATATATAGTCCTACTTTTCTCCGAAAAATCATGTCTATTTTACTCTAATGAATAGAGGCCGGCCATTATTGAATTAAAGTCTTACAGTCTATTCAAGCCATAAATTAGGTTTTCTATAAGCCTCACTTAAGCTTTCTAACCTCCTACCATAACAGATCTAGGTTTCATAGGGTTTTTATTGAGTGGGTGATGCTTTCGTTGAACAAGGGGGTGAACACTCAAAGAAAATAAAAGCAGTCTACCAAACAAGGCCTTCGGCCTTGTTTGAGTTGACTTTCAGCTCTTGTTCTGGGGATATGTATCTCTTAAGGAGAGTATCTACATTTCATTTGACAAATAATGGTGAAGCTGGGGGCCCACCAATATCTAAAATTTCAGACCAAAACCTCAGCTAATTTGAATTGGCTTTACTAAATTTTTATCCTAGGGAAGTCAAGATAGTTCCTAAGAACATTGTTGACTATTTTACTCTTAGAGCATTAGCCTATTGGCTTATAATGGAGGGCGCGTGGGCTTGAGGTTTTTTATTTATACAAATAGTTTTATCCGACTTGAAGTGTAAAAAAAAAAAAAATTTTGTACTGCAGAAAAAATTTGATATCAGGACTAATTTCAGGGAAAAAGACTCTAAATAGCTGCTCTATATTCCAATGAGTAAAATGGTAAAATAAAAAAAACCGAGCCTCACATCATTTATCTATGAAGTATAAAACGAGTCTTTAGTTAAAACGTAGAAAAGACATAGGGGAAATTAAGGCAAATGAGTTTTTGGGGAGCTACAGTCATTACAAGCTTAGCTAGTGCAATACCTGTAGTAGGAGACACTATAGTAACTTGGCTTTGGGGTGGTTTCTCTGTAGACAATGCCACCTTAAATCGTTTTTTTAGCCCTCATTACTTACTTCCTTTTATAATAGCTGGCGCTGCTATTCTTCATCTTGCTGCATTGCATCAATATGGTTCTAATAATCCATTGGGTATCAATTCTTCTGTGGATAAAATAGCTTTTTATCCCTATTTCTACGTAAAAGATTTAGTAGGTTGGGTAGCTTTTGCCATTTTTTTTTCTATTTTCGTTTTTTATGCACCCAATGTTTTGGGGCATCCTGACAACTACATACCCGCAAATCCCATGTCAACTCCAGCTCATATAGTGCCAGAATGGTATTTTTTACCAGTTTATGCAATTCTTCGAAGTATATCTAATAAATCAGGGGGTGTAGCTGCCATAGGACTAGTTTTTGTGTCATTATTTGCTTTACCATTTATTAACACATCATACGTACGTAGTTCAAGTTTTCGACTAATTCACCAAAAATTGTTTTGGTTGCTTTTGGCAGATTGCTTACTTTTAGGCTGGATTGGATGTCAACCTGTGGAGGCACCATATGTTACTATTGGACAAATTGCTTCAGTTGGTTTTTTCTTTTATTTTGCTATTACGCCCATTCTTGGCAAATTAGAAGCTAGATTAATCCAAAATTCTAATGTTTGCGAGGACTTAAGTCCTCGCAAGCTTTCCCACATTTTTAAGAATTTACTTGATGTTGTAAAATAAAGAGCTATCAATTTATTAACCGTATTATTACCAAATTCCTGTATTTGCTTCCTATCTGCCTTCGGCCTCATTAATTGTATTGGTGGTGTGTTCGTATTGCTTTCTTCCCAGACCTTTATTGTACTCCTAAAGACTGGAAAGAAATTATAGAGGGCGTAGCCTTCGGCCTTGTCAGGCCGGAGGCCGAAGGCAGCGGCTATTTTTGTGAAGAGTTTATCGTTGGTCGATAATTGTAGATCTAATGAAGTTTCTGTCCAAAATTCCGGACCTGTAAGAAAGACTTCGTTAAAGTTTCTTTGCCCATAGTTTACAGAAGATATCCAACAAACAGGCTAAGATAGAAGGCCGAAGGTTGTGCCGCAGTATCTCTGTACTCAATTTATCAGAGCTGTAGGCCTAGCTCAATAAATTCACACAAAATCGGATATTACGACCGAGGTGCGCTGCCGGCTACTATTATTGATTTGCTTTCTTCGACTCTCTTTCAAATATTCAATTTGGCTGATTTGTAATCAAATCTGGCTGTAGGCATGAGAGCCGGTCTTATACTAGAACATATCAATTACACACTTTGTTGTAAGATTGCTTACACTAGGCCAAACCGTAGGCTTGGGCTATTAAGTTTTTTCAGTTCTGCTTGTGCTTGTAGCAAGCGCGTTATCAATGGTTTTTCCAATCCAAATGGTGTTACCGTTTGTTGTTCAGCAAATTGCTGATCTACCATTGCAAAATGTAATTGACTTCATCAAGTCTGTATATCTGGAAAGACTATCATTACATATGGTGTTTAACGGCGGCTATCAAAAGAGTCATTTTTGTTTTTCTGGCCTAGTCACCAAGGCCGGAGGAACTTTTACAATAATGACAGCCTTAATTATAGCAAAATCAAGTCGTAGGAGCGTTTCGAAGCTTAATAAGGACGGCGATGTTCAGGCGACCAGTCTTTTTTCCATTGCCCAACATCGTGCCTTCGGCACTAAATGTGCCGTGCCGTGTACCATTGCGTAGCAAAACTTCTTTCGGCCAAGTATCCTTACAAAGCCAGGCCGAAGGCAGCAGTAGCACCTTTATCTTTTTACAAGGGACCTGCAGCCTCCGGCCTCACTTTCACACAAGTCGGTCAGAGCTTTACTCGAGGACACGATGACTTTAATCTATTCTAATTCCACGGATCTCGCAATTGTTCTTTCAGTCTATGGTAACATTTCAGTTTTTCGTATATTTTATCGTATTTTCATTTTAGTTAACCGATGGTTCATAAGATATGCTATGAAAAAGTTTAATACCATAATCTTAAAATACAATATACTATGTGTAAATAAAATACCACGTGTAAATAAAATAAATAAATTAGTATATTCGTTCCTACCAAAAAATATCTTTTATACTTCGATTTAGGATTTGGTTGGTTATGTATTTCGATCTTTTCCTTTTATGGTATATTTTAGATGCTCTATCATGGGCAAGTAAATAGTCTACTGCGGCTATATGGAAAAGCATCCATAAAAAAATATAGATTTGGATGCTTTACGTTTTCTGCTTTTCTTAAGTTTACTAGGTTTACAAGCTCAAATCGGTCCAATTTGTAGCAGAGCACTCTGTAACATTTTGACATTTACACTGAAGACTAAATGGCCACACAGCATATTTATTACTGTGGGGGTCCTTATCTCGAATCTTTGCAGCCCTCATTTATACATCAAGCCTTTATTCATAGAAGAATTTCCATAGAATAAAGAAGGGTCTCCTCTATTTAAGAAAGACGAAAGCCCGTACAAGGACCTTCGGCCTTTTGATGTAAGCTATACATAAATTTTGACTTCGGGCCCCATACTTTTTATTTTGAGTTCTTTTTTGGCTAATGAAGTCATTGAAGATATGGCTCTCTAAATGGCTGCAGTATAAATTGTAGGTTAAGGCTTGAAAAGCATAACCTGTGGCCTTGTTATGACGGGTAAATTCCGCCCATGAAGGATTCAATAAAGTGAGTGTTCGAGATTAGTAAAGCTCTCCCCTCTCCCCCCTTTTTAGACAACTTATCCCTCATAATACTAAACTTTGCTTCGCCCTTTGACTCGTATTTTAATGCGCCCACTTTATAGAAAAAAAGAGACGATTTGTGGATAACCAATCGTTTTTCAAATCTCTGATAGCTACTTTACCAAAATGGATACATCAATTTCAAAAATCAAAACATGAAAATATATTATATACCAATCCTGACTACCTATTTCAATTATTATGGTTTCTAAAATATCATACTAATACACGTTTTCAAGTTTTGATCGATATTTGCGGAGTTGATCATCCCTCCCGAAAACGAAGATTTGAAGTAGTTTATAATTTACTGAGGGCGACCGCAAAGTCACCGAATAAAGTGCTCATTTGTGCCAAACAAATGAGACGTTGTAGAAGTCTGCAACGAGACGGGCACGACTTATCTAATAGATATACTGCTAGAGACACCCAACGGGACGAACTTCCAATGGAGAACATAGCCTGTCGTGAAAGGGAGTCACAGGGAATAGCCAACCCATGGGCGATACCCAACCGTGTCTTCGAGACGCAGTTGAACGGAGAAAAAAAATTATTTATTTTTTTATTTTTTATTTGTGAACGTGAGGTGTAGGTGGGATATTAGCCCGAGCGCGTTTGGCAAGACTCCAATGGAGTATCACAGCGTCTTCTTTGTACGACGAAGCTTAGTAACAATCGTACCAAGACAACAAAGAAACCAGGATCCCTAAAAAAAAAGTATTTCGATTTTCGCTATGCTCACGAAAATCAAAGCAAAGGGCGAAGGCACAGCGCTTGATCAAAGCCCAAGGTATCTAAAGCACCTAAAGCGCACTGCGCAAAGATGCCCAAGAGCATCTAATTACGAGCATTCAGTGGAACCGGTGAACCATTTGGACGTTTGGATCTTTGAATGGGGCAGAGGGCTTGTAGTACTTGCTTATTTGAAAGAGACCCAGAAAGGCGCTAACATTGGCAGAAGGAAAGGAGCCTAGATCAACATACCCTCTATTAATAGGTAGGGAGGGGATACGTTGTATATTCAAGCAACACGAAGAAATCGAAATGAAGCTCAGATGAAATGAAGCGGCTAAAAAAAAGAAATATATATATATTTTTTTCCCCCCTTGACATATTTCGATTGCCTTTGTGCCCTTTGGAAACATTGTCAGAGAGAGCAGTTTTAAGCAAAAGGCCTTTTTTTGCTCATAAAAGACATCAATCTGTGAATTACTGCCTATAAAAAGCTTTCACCTCATCTAGGTTTGAAGAACGGTGGTTATGAGGAAACTATATGCAGCACCTTGATCAAAATACTAGAAACACTAAAGGACAAGTTCAAATTCCATTTCAGGGCGAAAAAAGCTAGAAGGGCGCAGCAAAAAATTGATTTTTTTTTATTCAGCTTCCCTTGACCGCACCGTGACACATAGAGCCAAAGTTGAAACAATACGAAACCTTGGTCTGGGCCACCCGTAAGACATCAATTTTCGGCGAATAAACTACGTGCGTTTTACAGATGATTTTTCTATTAAAGCAATTGGTCTACGAGCTCTGGCAGAAATAATACGTAACTTGCTTACACAATTTATTAAAGTGCGGCTTAAGTCTAGGCTTAACCTAAGTAAAACCCTACCTAATAACCCGAGCCAAAAGGAAGAAGATCAATTTTATTGAATATCTTACTAGTCGCAATTCAAAATAGACCTACAATTTTTGCCGATAATATGGCAGCAATTTAATAATATAGAAAATCCATTGATCTGGTGGGCTTAGCTTACTTGTCAATATGCAAAAAGTTATAAACTGTCTGGCAGAGAAAGGATTTGATGATAAATTAGGTAACTTGAAACCTCCATTTGCTTACTTTCAGTATCCTCAAAGCTACTCGGTAGCGCACATAGTCTTCATTCCCCATGCCATGACCTTGCCAACTATTATCATCTGGTAAACCTTAAACGCTAATGTATAACGTGCTTAAGCTACATACTACGTACTTTATTGGCCAAAACATGTGCGGACAAATTCAAACTAAGCACTGCAACTACTACCCGACACCGAACTGCTGGCCGAAAATTGGCAATCGCAGAGGGCAAAGCCCGCTTGAATTGCATAGCTTATTTTCCCGCAAAAATGACCACGAAAAGTAATACAAGAGCGCAGCAGCTCAGCCATTGTGCTAGTTTTGGCTATAATGTAAGGCCGCGGGTGCTCCATGTATGGTGGGAAAAAAAATATATTATTCTTTTTTTGCCTACCCCCCCCCCCCTCAGAACTGTCATAGAAAAGCACACAATTAAAGGCATATGATTGCAAACAACCTTAGGTAAACTTGAGTTGGAGAGCCGTGTGATGGGTAACCATCTTGCACGGTTCGGAGAACACTTTATTATATCGTAAAAGTGCACAGGAAAACTACGGCTTTGCGATGGAATTTTCAACTCTATGTATTCAGTATAACTCACGTATTCGTGTACAAAGCAGTGTAGACGAAATAACTCCAATTTGTTCGATAGTTAGTATATTTCCATCAGCCAGTTGGTGGGAGCGAGAAGTGTGGGATATGTTTGGTGTTTATTTTTCCAACCACCCCGATTTACGCCGTATATTAACAGATTACGGTTTTGAGGGTCATCCATTACGAAAAGACTTTCCTTTAAGTGGATATGTGGAAGTACGTTATGATGATTCAGAGAAACGTGTGGTTTCTGAACCTATAGAGATGACTCAAGAATTTCGCTATTTTGATTTTGCTAGTCCTTGGGAACAAATGTCGCGTAGTGACAAATCAAATAAAAAGTAAGCAAAAATTGCTTACAGCCATCTTGAAAATATGCAATTTCGTAGTATAGTAATTGCATGCTTAGCTCAGTTTTACGGCATGCCAAATAATTTGCTTTGCTTGTTCAAACCAAACTCAGTCTTTTCAAGCCGAAACAGCAGGAGTGTTGACCTTTTGTGAAGACGCTGCGCGAAGACGCTGCGCTCGGGTGATGGGAGTGAGAATAAGGCTTTTGCTACTTTATTGGCTTGACGAAGAGGGAAGAAGTAAGGAAAATAAAATAAAGAAAATGTGCCGATCCCCCCAAATATTTTGGCTACGCCCTAAAAAAGTATTTATTTTTCGTATCTTTTCTTCCCTCTTTGCTTTATTGGCTCTAAGAAACTTGGTCAAATCCCCTCCCCCCTCCCCGTCCCAATTTATCATTGAAGATGATAAATTGGGCACAATTTGAAGGTTTAGATTGTGGAATTATTTAATTTATTGGTAGAAGGTTTGATTACTTTACGAACAAATTGACTGGAAATAAATTGGCTGGAGCGGAACTATCTACATTATTAGAACAAAAAATTACCAATTACTACACTAAATTGCAAGTAGATGAGATCGGTCGAGTGGTCTCAGTTGGAGATGGAATTGCACGTGTTTATGGATTAAACAAGATTCAAGCTGGGGAAATGGTTGAATTTGCTAGCAGTGTGAAAGGAATGGCTTTAAATTTAGAAAATGAGAATGTAGGAATTGTTATATTTGGTAGTGATACCGCCATCAAAGAAGGAGATATTGTCAAACGCACTGGATCTATTGTGGATGTTCCTGTAGGAAAGGCCTTGCTAGGTCGTGTGGTTGATGCGTTAGGAGTACCTATTGATGGAAAAGGTGCTTTAAGCGCTGCAGAACGAAGACGTGTAGAAGTTAAAGCCCCTGGGATTATTGCACGTAAATCTGTGCACGAACCCATGCAAACAGGATTGAAAGCAGTAGATAGCCTGGTTCCTATAGGTCGTGGTCAACGAGAACTTATAATAGGAGACAGACAAACTGGAAAGACTGCTATAGCTATTGATACCATATTAAACCAAAAGCAAATCAACGCGCAGGGCACCTCAGATAGTGAAAAATTGTATTGTGTGTATGTAGTAATCGGACAGAAATGTTCAACCGTGGCACAATTGGTTAAGATTCTTTCAGAAGCGGGTGCTTTAGAATATTGCATTATTGTAGCAGCCACTGCTTCAAATCCTGCTCCTCTGCAATTCTTGGCACCATATTCAGGTTGTGCTATGGGAGAATATTTTCGAAATAATGGAATGCACGCATTAATTATTTATGATGACCTAAGTAAGCAATCAGTGGCATATCGTCAAATGTCATTATTGTTACGTCGACCACCAGGTCGTGAGGCGTTCCCAGGAGATGTGTTCTATTTACATTCTCGTTTATTAGAAAGAGCCGCTAAAATGTCAGACCAGACTGGTGCAGGTAGCTTGACTGCATTACCTGTAATTGAAACACAAGCTGGAGACGTGTCTGCTTATATTCCTACTAATGTTATTTCCATTACAGATGGACAAATCTTTTTGGAAACAGAACTCTTTTATCGTGGAATTCGACCTGCTATTAACGTAGGATTATCTGTAAGTCGTGTGAGCGGGGTGAGATCTACATGGGATCGCTGGAGTTGGAAAGCTCTGCGTAGGATCCCTCAGCGCGTAATCTGCCTTATCCGATTAGAATTGAGTTGAAAGCAGATGAGTCAGAAACTAACTATCGGAAGTTTAGGAGAACGAACCTTGATGATGGTCGCCCCACTCTCAGAGGGAAGACACCCAGGATTACACCTGCGTAAATTTGGGATATGTGCCGTCTGCAGCATGAGTACTTCTACTACACAGGAAGGAAAAGGGGAACCCTGCATCGGAAAAGACACAAACTCCACGGCAACGAACAGGTCAACCAAGGCCCTACAAATCGTTAAATACCTAGAGGGAACTTTCAATGGAAATCGCAGCCTGTCTATGGGGAAAGGCTGCAATTTATACGGTCCTAGTAGAACCACCACAAGAACTTACGAAGGAAACTTCGTTGGTTCGGCGATGGATAGAACTGAAAATCAGAAAAGTCCTGCTTCTCCTGTCCGAGTTAAGACTGCGGCCAATTGGATTCGGAAAATGAAACCTAATGCCGACAGAAAATCTCAAAAGATCACCAACATAATAGCTGACCCACATGCGCTCATAACAGCGTACGAACATATCAAATCCAAACTCAGAAACATGACCCCAAGAGGAGATGACGAACGGAAGACCTTCCTGGGGGGGGGGGGAGGGGAAGGAAACCCTTTTTTTCTGGGCATCAACCGAAGATGGTTTGAGCACACTGCAAAACGACTGCGCACGAGAAAATATCCATTCAAACCCGCAAGACAAGTCAACATCCCAAACCCAGGAAAACCCAAGGAGACGAGACTGCTTGCGATGATCGGCCTCAAGGACCACCAAGTAATATAAAAAGCCATCAGAGCAGTCCTATAAAAATAATATACAAACCAACATTTTCAAAGGACTCGCATAAGTTTAGATTGAGCAAGTCCTGCCATACGGCACTCGAAACCATAAAGTATGGGTAGAAGGAAACGTCTTGCTTTATTGAGTTCGACATTCAAAAGTGCTACGAAACCTTGAATCGAAAAAGGCTCAAAGGCATTATTTCAGAAAATCTACAAGATTAACGTTTTTTGGATATGTTAACACAGATACGTGGGCATAATAAGCGTAGGAAGATCTATATATGAAGATAAGATAATACCTCAAGGAAAAAGTGTACTGTCATCTCTTTTGTGTGATATCTACCTCCACCAACCAGACGATGAAGTAGATCAGATTAAGAAAGAGTGGAACACGAAATCCGGGCCACATTAACCCTGAATATCGAGAGCTAAATTACCTAGATAGGAAAATGATGGCAAGATAAAGAAAAATATAGAGCAGCTAAGGTGCAAAAAGCGGCATTGAGTGCGCACGGCAAGGGAGCTGCAAATCAGCCACCAAGACTATAAAAATCCTGAGTTCGTCGGGGTAAAGTATATTAGATATGCAGACAATTTTCTGATTGGCGTCTTGAGGAGCAAGGCCACCATGCTCAAAATACTGGAGAGAGTGACATAATTTAGATGGTCGGAGGACCTAAAGCCGCAAATAAACGTAAGATAAAACCAACTCAGTCACGCAGTGTCCGACAAAATTCCGTTCGTTCCTGGTTTTTTTTTATGGGTGCCTGATCTAAAGTATATGCCTGTGGTAAGCTCTGCCTACATGAGGGCGGCCTTTAAAGAGAGGGCTCACGCTATGAGACCTGAGTAAAGGCTAGAAGAGTGCTGAGGAAGTGCCGTCGCGCAGTTCCGAAGTGCTGGACCTTGGCATATGAGAAATGACGTCGAGAGTTGGGTAAGGACAAAGCCAAAGGACAGACTATCAAAATGGCAACATAACATATTTTGGCTATGTTAAAAGAAGAAAGCTTTCAATGGCAAGAAGAGATCCGAAAAACACTTCGGATATTCATAAGGTCAGCCCTAGGACAAAAAATGTTTTCAAAGGAAGAAGTACAAATATTCTTTAAAATACTAGAAGCCTTCTGGACGGCCGTAGACTGAGGGAGAGTAGTAGTCACTAAAACCATTAAAAAAATAGAAGAGCGAGGCCCTCGGTAGCTTTGCTGGACAGACGGGTGGCCGGGTGCAAGTAGAAGCCGCCTTAATAACCCTCATATACGATAAACTCCAAAATAAAGCTTTCTTTGATGAAAAGGGGCAACCAACATCAAATCATGACAAGCCAAGAAGATAATTGGGTTGTGGTGTGGCTTGGTATCGCAGTGTGACTATACGAATATTAAATTATTATTTATGCTGTGAAAACCTTAGTAAGGTGGAGTCAATTGTCAACTACCATCTAAAGTAGTCAGCTATATATATGCTAGCCGAGAAGCACAAATCCAGCTCACAGCAGATCATCTAGAAGTTCAGCAAAAAGTTATGACAAAGAAGGGCGCAAGATTGGCAGTGTTTCTTAGTCTGGTCTGGAGGAAATAAGTCTATTTTCAAAGGACTTATTAAGGACGGACCCCTGATAAGTTAGTCATAAATAGGCTCTTTATAAGGTTAAGCCGAAGTAAGGTACTCTCGCAGATCGTCGCGTGCGCAGTTAAGGGGTGCAAATAAAATGATATAGAGCACCATGTCTGGCAACTAAAAAAGGCTTAAACAGCCAGGAAGCACAAGGTGCAATCTGTCAGAAAGGTGAAAATATTACAGAAAATGAAGGCTATCTAATTGGCACTCAATGGAAAGCAAATTCCTCTGTGTGCTCGACATTGTGACGAACTATACGCGGGCAAGGTATTGATGACCGATATTGATTTGAACGTTGTCTAAAAGTGGCAGGTTTCAGGAGAAGGGAGCCGTGTGATAGGTGACTATCGTGCGCGGTTCTTTAAGAGGGAGCCGGGTTTTTTATCCTGTGCTAGCGGTTAGAGATGGGCGCGAATCCTACTTTCGAGGTTCTGCGGCTCAGTTGAAAGCTATGAAACAGGTATGTGGTAGCTTAAAATTAGAATTGGCGCAATATCGTGAAGTAGCCGCTTTTGCTCAATTTGGTTCAGACCTTGATGCTGCTACTCAGTATTTATTAAATCGTGGGGCCAGGCTAACGGAGGTTCTCAAACAACCACAATATAGCCCAATTCCTATTGAAAAACAAATCGTGGTTATTTATGCAGCTGTCAAAGGTTATTTAGATCAAATTCCTATTTCGAGCATTGATCAATATGAACATGAGCTTCTGAAGTCTATGGACCCAAGTATACTTTCTGCTATTGTACAACAAAAGAACATCACTGAGCAGATTAACAATCAACTGGCTACCTTTTGTCAAAAATTTACACAGGGCTTCTTAGCAACTCATTCAGTTCAAAGAGATTAAACTAAAAAATCAATTTTTTTTCTAAAATATATTTCTTTCTCCAATATATTTTTTTCTAGGCTGCAGGTTTTCTTTTTGTGCTTTCGGGTGGAGGGCCAAAAGGGTCAGGGCACAGTCAAATCTTTTTCTTTGGCCCCCTGGCTACGCCCTTAGTAAGGCTTCGCCATACCGGCAGAGCTCTTCTCCCCTCCATCCCCTCCCCTCCACTTTGTTTTTATTCATCCTTTTTTACAAAGAAGAAAAACCCTTTTTCTCTTGAGTTCTCCCAAAGTTACCAAGGGGCAAGACTAAACTTCAAAAAAACAGAAAACAGGGACGAGTATTTTAATCATCTACTATTAGATATTATCAGGTATCAAGTAACAGCATTATAGTGCCGGCAAAATTTTGTATCAGAAAACAGTATAATTTATTTATTGGGTGGCCTCTTTAATCTGGAGAAAGAACAGATCAGATTGACTATGTATCGCCTAATTAGTATTTTATTAAAATTATATCACGAAGTGATGCATCAGTCTTTTCTATAAACTTTCTCGCCATTAAAGGCCGCAGATTATGCATGTGCAAGCAAATTGACAGTAAACGTGTTGCCCTTTTGCCAAAGATTTACGTAGAGTTCCTTAGCAACCCATTTAGTTTTCGAAAGAAAAAAATATATATTTGATGGCTCCAGCAAATCAAGTGTATCCCTTCGCAACAACTTTTAAAGTTAATCAATCACGTTCGATGATTGATCGCTATCTCCACCAAAATCTGGTGCAATCAGGAGAAAAGGGATTCGAACCCTTAACCTGTGGTTTTGGAGACCATTGTTCTACCATTAGAACTATTCTCCTAAGAAAAAAGCGGTTCTTGGTTTATGGAATTTGCACCTATTTGTGTCTATTTAGTAATAAGTTTGCTACTTTCCTTGATCTTAATTGATGTTTCTTTTTTATTTGCTTCTTCTTCCAGTTTGGCTTATCCAGAGAAATTGTCAGCTTACGAATGTGGTTTTGATCCCCTTGACGATGCCAGAAGCCGTTTTGATATACGATTTTATCTTGTTTCTATTCTATTTATTATATTTGATTTGGAAGTCACCTTTTTATTTCCTTGGGCAGTTTCTCTTAACAAGATTGGTTTGTTTGGATTTTGGTCTATGATAGTCTTTTTATTGATTTTGACGATTGGATTTATATATGAATGGAAAAAGGGCGCTTTAGATTGGGAGTAACTCGAAGAACTATGAGCCAAAAGACGTAAAGCAAGAAAAAATCTTTTTTTTGCTTTTATCGCGTTGCAAGCTCGTAGCATTCCTTCCATGGCTGTGTAAACAAAATAAGATAAACCCCAATAAGTAGGCATGATCAGTCATTCATCGACTTGATTGATCTCTGCCTTTATTGGCTACGTTAACAAAATGCAGCCTGCAGCTAGAGAGCCTGGGGGGCAGGAATGATAGAAAGGCTCTCTGATAACTTTAACTGAAAGCATGCTGGGACGTGAGGTCCTGTTAAGCAAATCGAGCAGGGCGCTGCCAAATTTTTCTGTTTCTGTGCGTTTGATTTCCTTTGCCTTGCTTGGTAGTTTCATCTTGTCTAAGGGTGGAAGAGATGAAAGCGCTTTGCAAAACAATTACTCTCCGTCCCCACACAGTAAATGCTCAAAAATAATAGATCTTTTTGCGGTGGGGGAAGCTCTCTTGGAGAAAAAAGTGGCTGGGAGGCCAACTTTGTTCGCACAGCGAATGAAAGGCAAAAGTGGCTTTCTAGGGCTACTTTATCCTCCCGCCAAAAAGCTTCTAAATAATATGCTTTGCTTCCCCCGCGCTCTTCTTAAAAAAAAAAAGGCATTATATATCAATTACATAGTATACCCAATTATATACGATCAATAAGAAGATTAGTAGACAAACACAGTATACCTTCCGTCGACGCTTCATGCTAGATAGCAAAAGAAAAGTGGTAATAGATATTTTTTTTTATTTTTTCAGTCATTTTAAAAAATCAATATTTTTTTTGCCATGGTTTTTATCTTCAAGCTTTCTGCTTTTATTTTTGGGTTCGGCCCCCTTTATTTACTCTGCTCTAAGCAAGAGGCCAAAGGAAGCACTTTGGTAGCATAGCAACTCAAAGATGAAAGATGAATCTAAGTAATGCGCAATAAAATGAAGCGTCAGGCAATCAGAAAAAAGCAAACACCCTCAAACCACTCATGATGTGCTCTTTGATAGTCGATGATTTGGCACATTAGGGTAATTAGCTCAGTTGGTAGAGTGCCTCGTTTACACCGAGAGAGTCAGCGGTTCAAGTCCGTTATTACCCAAAGGTTTCCACTATCTGCAATTATAAATGAAATTTAGCATATGAATAAATTTACTAATTTGATTAATAGTGGTAAAACTATGATGATATTGAGAAAGAGGGGGGGACTTAAAAAAAAAAAGCAAACCCGCTCAATTCACATGGTAAATAAATGAGAGCTAAATACTCTCAAAGAAAAAGAACAGTTGGAGAAGGCATAAAAAAGTGGCAAATGCAAAGCAGAAAAAGCGGTAATATATATTCTCGCTTTTTTTGCTTTGCATTTTCTTAGGCAAAATAAAGCAAAAAATGCATGGCGTTTTCTTAGTTTATGGTACAGAACCCTAAGATGGTCGTGAGGGCGCAGCATATATATATGCTGCGCCCTGTGGACGTTTTTGAAATCAAAAGGTGCCCTAGTTCCACGCAAGGAGCGAGGTTCTATTGACATAGTAAGTAGAGGCTGAAAGGCTTTGCCTTAAAAACGATCTAGACTTGCATGCTTTGAGGTCATTACGCAGTAATGGTCCCAAAGCATGCAAGGCCACGGGTTGACTAACCCTTTTATTGCCAAGTGCCTTCCGGTGCAAAGAGAGCCGCGCGCCCCTGTTGCGCGGGGTCGCTAGCCACATTAGCCTTGTGGCTTCAGGTCACTTTCTTCCCTCTGAAAGTTGAATGAGGCTAGAAGAGATAGTTTTGACTTTCGGATTTATACTGACGTAGCCGGTATAATGAAAAGATCCTGATAAATTATCTACGATGATTTATTATGTTCGGGAAAATAGCTTAGTTGGTTAGAGTGCTGGTCTGTCACGCCAGAAGTCGCGGGTTCAAATCCCGTTTTTCCCGGTTAAATTCAAATCCAAGAATAAATTATTATAAAATCAGTTTATAAAAAGATATCTCTTTTTATAAACTGCTAACTCCTTTATCAGTTCAAATTTTTTTCTTCATCGAAAAGGAGGTATGGTTGAGTGGTTGAAAGCATTGCTTTGCTAAATTTATGCGACAAGAAGCTGTGCGATGTAATGTAGTTCAATTCTACAAAACAGAAACTCCGTCCTACCCCACTTAGACACGCGTTGAGAGTAATCCTAAGGTGTGAGGTGTGAAGCTTGAAGGATAATGTAATGATGCTTGGGATTTTGTACTAAGCTAATGTTAGGGTAAAAAGATTGAAAAAACAAATTTTTCTACTACACATTTCCCCCCAATAAATGAACAATGCAAACGAACTAATACAGAGGCCTCGTCAAGAACAATCTCAAGCAAAACCGAAAAATCTTCTAGATGGAATATCATAGGTTAAGGATTTAAATAATTGGCATCCTAAGCAGGAAGCCAGCGGTGGAAAAGGTTATATCTTTCTTTGATTTTGATACCACCATTTCCATCAGGCTTTTTTTAGGTTTTTTTTGTTGAGAGAAATGGTACATTGCACAAAACTTGGTAAACCCATATCGCTCCTTTCGAGAGGCTCTAAATGCAAAATGACACAATGCGGGTAGAGGACTGCTCAAAAAGCGAAAGCCCTTCTGTAATATAATTGATGAGATAGGGTCGATTTTCGGCAGACTTGAACATAGGTGACTTGTATTATATTCTTTTTTAGATTTCAAAGAAAAAGGATAGAAACAATGACTTGACATCATACAAATTGGGAACATATTATTGTCACTGTCTAAAGTTATCAAGAGGATATAGTGATGGCTATAAATGCTAATAATACGAATACTGCAATAAAAAAGCCTAAGTAAATCGGCGGCTTCTCAGCCAGGGCTTTGACTGTACGCCGTGTAATTATGAACTTTTTTTTTCAAACCTCGGGGAAGAAAGTTATTAGCGAGTTGAGATGGATTTTATGAAATCAAAAAATATATATATTACCGCTTTTTGTTCCTCGTTAGGCTCAAAAAGACTAGAGTCCTATAAAACGCGTATGGCCCGGCACCATTGATAAAAAGATTTCCACTATTATTAACTGTACAGTTCGAGCCATATATCTTATGGCAGTCTATTTTGTCGCAAGGTGTAGTTTTAATCGCCATCCATCATCGCACCCATAGCAAGGCTATGTCATCTATTGGAATAGTGATGATCATTATGATGGTTTAATGCTGATATAGTGAAGTGCTTTGAAAAGATTTTTCACGAATTTTTGTTAAATAAAACTCCAATTTGTGCTTTAGAGATGCTGGAGTAATGGTGAAAATTAGGCCGAAGAAAGGGGGGGGGGCTAAGAAGAAACCTAAAGCCTCAACCTTCGACGAAAAAGCTTAAATGAGATAGAAAAAAATATTTGCTGCGAAAAAAAGCAGTTATATATAATTAAATCGAGTTTTTTTTCAAAATATTTGGAAAAAATATATATATATATATATTTTGCTGCGCCTTATTTGCTACGCCCTTGTGCTATTTAATATAGCAGTCTTTTGGGACAATTATGAGAACTTCATTTTTATCCTGGCAAACCAGGAAAGCATAGGCTTATAAAAGTGTTGGCAGATTGCAAGTTTGATCCTTACACTTAACTTGCCACAATAGTGTGAGACGTGGAACATGTTTTAGTAGCCAATAAGTCAAACATGACTTCTGCGGGTTGACATGTCAAACAAATTGCTTGAGCCGTATGCGGGGAAATTTGCATGTATGGTTTAGAGGGAAGCTTGAGGGGGCCTATTTATCTTAAAAAATATAACAATATTTTATCATGGGTTCAAATTCCTCCATAGGGGACGTAGTTCAATTGGTAGAGCGCATGTTTTGCAAGCATGAAGCTGTCGGTTCAAATCCGATCGTCTCCAAATAAACGAATAATCTGCTATGAGAAAAACAGCATAAGTGTTTGGATGAATGATGATAACATCTGCGGGATATTTCGTTATGCTTTGCACCTGAACAACTTGGCTTCAGGAAAGCCAATCTAAAGATCAAGCTAAATAAGGTGCTGGAAGAAAAAAAAACGTGCTGAAGCCGGAGATAGAAAACACTATGCATTCTCTAAATGCTGGCAAAATAGAGTTTTGGCTAAAAATATATATATATATTTGGCTGCGCTCTATGCTTTGATAGGCAGAAAGTCAGCGCCCTAAGGGCCGCAGGCAGCTGTGCCCTATATTTCTTATTTTTGCGCTCTGCCTTGCAAAGCAAGTTTTTGGTCTAGCCTTAAGGCTGCAGAGCAGCCAGGCCAAAAAAAAGAAACATTGTAGTGTTGAGCCAGCTCTTGACTTGAATTACGGTGTTTTTTCTTAGTAACAAAAACAGTAGTTATATATTGGCCCGCGTAGCTCAGATGGTAGAGCATTCCCATGGTAAGGGAAAGGTCTCCGGTTCAAGTCCGGTCGTAGGCTCTGTGGAAAGAAAAAATGATTAGATATGGCTAGAACCAAACAAATCAAGAATTTTACTTTAAATTTTGGACCTCAACATCCTGCTGCTCATGGTGTTTTACAATTAGTATTAGAAATGAATGGGGAAGTTGTAGAACGTGCAGAACCGCATATCGGATTACTTCAGTGCGACACGAAGCCGCTGACGCCGAGTCGGCGTATCCTATGCCGCTAGCTATGTCCTGCTTGTTCCCTGGCACGGGTGGCGTGTGGAGGCAACTTTCGCGTCATAAGCACCGGGCAAAAGGCAGTTTGTCGGGCAACTCAAGTGAGGCAAATTGCCTAGGGGAAAGAAGGAGGAAGGTTGTGAAGGTGGCCTCGTTATCCACACTGGAGGTCTCAACAGAGATGAATAAGGGGACTTCAGTCCTCTACTGTGGTTGACTCAGAAGCCAACTACTGGGGTTTCTCAGAAACGAGAACGCGTCGGCGGGTCTTGGAGTGCTCGTCAAGGATGCACGCCTATTCCTCCGGGGTGATTATCACGATCAGCCTTCTTCGCATCTCGGCATAGCGGAACGTGTAACCGGCCTGAGGTCTCATTTCAACTTTAATTTGTTCTTGAAATGGGTAGGCTAACCGTAAAGGACAAGCCAAAATATCAGGTCGGGTAGGATGGCACTACTGGCAAATACTATCTAGCGAAGACACAGGCCGGAGTAAGGCTTGCGTCGAAAGCATACAGGAAAATTCCAGCAACAAGGAAACCGAGGGGAACCGGTAGAGCTGCAGGAGCATAACTGGAAGGTCAAGTCAGGGAGGCCAGGTCATTTAACGGAAATGGAAAGGTTCGAATAAGAGCTAGAAGAGGAAATGATAATAGGTAGCCTGACCCCACTGTGGTTGGACTGTAGGGCCATAGGGCCAAGGCCGCTGGTTGACAGTATGATAGACAGTGCTGTCTGCACTTCATAGAATTGCATAAACTAAAAGAAACAAGCAGTCTCAAAATGATGCATGCGCATTTCTGAGCTACCAAAGGGGCCGCAGGGCGCAGCATATATATATATATTTTTTGCAGGCCTCAGTCCTCTTTCCGAATGTTGGGCCACCTATAAGAAATGACGTGAGCCGTATGCGGGGAGACTTGCACGTATGGTTCTTAGGGGGGTTTTTGGCCAAAAGACCGACGCCTACCCGACTAGAGGCACAGAAAAATTAATTGAGTATAAAACGTACCTTCAAGCTTTACCTTATTTTGATCGTTTAGAGGGCGACTGTGAAGTCACCAAATGAACTCCTCCGAAAAGGAGGTGCTGCAGAGACCCGCGGCAAAGCAGATACGACTAATCGACATATAGAATATGACGACAACAACAGCATGTCGTAAAAGAAGATAACTAGAGCCAACCCTTGGTGTATTTCCAACTACATTCCTGATTGTCAGTTAAACAAAGAATATCGTAAATGAAAGATGCCAGCGGAATGATCAGCCGGACGTGCTAGGCTAGGAAGAAAAAAAGCTTGCTTCTTATTTCTTTGGCCTTTGTTCATAGGGAGGAAAAAATAGAGCAAGAAAAAGGAAAAGGCGCAAAGCGAAAAAAGAATATCCCCAAAAGATTTTTTTTCTGGTTTGTCATTTTCTGGGTTTAGCCTCCCCCCACAACGTCTTTCCTTGTGTGTTGAAGATTTAAAGCAAGTGCACCAAGGTTAAAAACGGAAACTAGGATTCAATATGAATATAGCAAAACATCTAGAGCATAACTACACACTCACACAATCTTGTAGAGAGATAGGAGCATTTAGTGAAACCAGTGAACCACACATCCTTCTAGATAGATGCGTAGGACAGAGGGCTCGTAGTACCTGCCTACCCTTTGCTTTGAGAACCATGTAAACAGAGAGAGAGAGTGCTGCTTTACAGCAGAAGGGAAGGGGCCTAAATCGGCGGACTGACGTCGCACACTTGAGCAGTGCGGAGAAGGCTGGTCAAAAAAGGGAGGGGAAAAAAATTGATTTTTTTTTACTCTATACCCTTCGAAGATGAAGCCAGAATGCACGATTTCCAGGAAAGGAAGTCATTGAATATTGGGTTTGTCGCCTATTTGTTTGCTGGCGCATAAACTAGGCAAGCACTTTCTTCAAACCAAACCTTTGTCATCTAGAAGCTCTTATATGGAAGTACTTCTAAGGGCAAAAACTCAACCATTATGACGCTGCGCTCTTGGCCTGGGGATTGAAAACCTGAGGTAACTCAAGTTGGAGAGCCGTGTGATGGGTGACCATCTCGCACGGTTCGGAGAGCACTTTTGTATGTAATGTAAGTAAATGTGTACAGCATAGCTGGCATTAATGAATTTTTGACTCTATTTATGTTTCTATGATGGCCCAAGAACATGCTTATTCTTTAGCTGTAGAGAGACTTTGTAATTGTGAAGTACCACTACGAGCTCAGTATATACGAGTGTTATTCTGTGAAATAACTCGAATTTTAAATCATTTACTTGCTTTAACTACTCATGCTATGGATGTAGGAGCATTAACTCCATTTTTGTGGGCTTTTGAAGAGCGAGAAAAACTTTTAGAATTTTATGAAAGAGTTTCGGGAGCCAGGATGCATGCTAGTTACATACGACCAGGCGGAGTGGCACAAGATATGCCTTTAGGCTTAAGTGAAGATATTTTTCTATTTACACAACAATTTGCTTCTCGTATTGACGAAATAGAAGAAATGTTAACTAACAATCGTATCTGGAAACAACGATTAATAGATATTGGTACTGTCACTGCACAGCAAGCTTTGGATTGGGGATTTAGTGGTGTAATGCTAAGAGGCTCATGAGTCTGTTGGGATTTGCGAAAATCAGCACCTTACGATGTTTATAAGCAATTGGTTTTTGATGTACCCATAGGTACCAGAAGAGATTGTTATGATCGTTATTGTATTCGTATCGAAGAGATGCGACAAAGTATTCAAATCATTATGCAATGTCTTAATCAAATGCCTAGTGGCATGATTAAAGCCGATGATCGTAAGCTATGTCCTCCGTCACGATCCCAAATGAAACAATCCATGGAATTTTTAATTCACCATTTTAAACTTTATACAGAAGGTTTTTCTATACCAGCTTCTTCTACCTATACCGCAGTAGAAGCACCTAAAGGAGAATTTGGTGTGTTTTTAGTCAGTAATGGAACCAATCGTCCTTATCGTCGTAAAATAAGAGCACCTGGTTTTGCTCATTTACAAGGACTCGATTTTATGTCTAAACATCATATGCTAGCAGATGTTGTCACCATCATTGGTACTCAAGATATTGTTTTTGGAGAGGTAGATAGATAGGACTTTACACAGATCCCAATCTTTATCAAGCCAAAAAATAGCTTTTCTGCAAAACTCAGAACGTCGATAAATCATCTATGGTAATTCATCGACGTAGCTTGCGGAAAGGTATATACATAGTAAATTGCTACAAGGATGCGCGCAATTTACGACTTTAAGGCTTTTTTTCCTCTCCAGAACTACGCACTTTGTTCGCTTTGCGAGCAAAGGTCGCGGGGCGCAGAAAAGGAATATATATTTACATTTTCTCCCCTACTTTACCCTTAGCATAGTAAATAATGATAATGGGGCAGGGTGGAACGATGAAAGCGCCCGCAGCCCATAAAACCATCAAGATTATGCCATTATTATGTAATAGCATAAGAAAAGTACTAATTGTAGAACGACTGCCAAAACATGCATCCTTATTAAATCTTCTGAGGATTAAAGGCTAGGGCATCTGCTTGACATATGCAAGATTGGATTGCTTAAGAAACAGATCTTATATACAGTCTTACAATTACCTCATATTGATAAAAAGTCTGAAAAACAATCTAAAATAAGAATACATAAGAAGAAAGGGCTGATCATAGAAATGAAGACGCCTAAATTACACAAAAAAGAAATTGCTTAAAACTCTATGATCTACTTGGAGTTCAATCTAAGATTCCATCTTATTATAAGTTATAAAATTTGTTTGGATAAGGTTGACCTTAGTAAAATTATTTAAAGTCAGTCCTTATTTCTCATTTATAGAAATACAAAATCACAAAGTGTCTGCTCTTTTAAGCACTATGTATAATGAAATTGAGGCTGAAGGGCTATTAAATCTACGATGTTGTATTGCATGATATGCGCAAATCGAAAAATAAATATTTATGGGACTCGTGCCATGTTTCAATTTGCTTTTTTTGTTTTATGGGCCAGCTTTCAACGGACTTAACCCTAGATCATAAGTGTCCACACAAACAAACGTAATGCACACTTAGTGTGCTTAGCTTTCATATGAGATCATAGCACCTATGCAGTTGATTGGCAAAAAATACTTTAGTCCTACTGTGCTTGCCCGTAAAGCCAACCACAAGCCGAGGGCCCATTTATTAATAGCATTATTATCTTACATGATATATCTTATGGCTAGGCGCAAAGCGATCAATCATCTACGATAATTGATGGCGCTGGCAGTCGAAAAAGTGTACCTATGGTACATTCAGTTTTTTGATGTCATTAATACTTTAAATAAAAGAAAAAGGCAAATACACCATGATAAATAGTTGCTGGAAGGGAAAAGCACTGAAAAAATTGACTTTTAGTTTAAAAAGGAGGTCTGCCGGGAGAAATTCATCAGGGCGTATTACCGTTTTTCATCGAGGAGGTGGATCAAAGCGATTGCATCGAAGAATTGATCTTAAACGGAGCACTTCGTCTATGGGCATTGTAGAAAGAATCGAATATGATCCAAATCGTTCTTCTTGGATTGCTTTAGTACGATGGATCGAAGGGGTGCTATGCTCTAGAAAGCGCTTTGCACTTTCCAAAGCAAATAGTCAAAGAAAAGAAAACGCTTGGCCTTTTCTTGGTCGAAGAGAAAAAAATCTTTTTTTTTTCGGCCTCTTATTTTCGTTTTCTTCCTTGCCTGATAAAGCTCAGAGAAAAAAATACGTTTTCTTCTCTGCCCTTTATTCTCCGAAGGCAAAAAAAAAGGCTGCCACTTTAGGCCCTTTCGGTAGCTTTCTTACTCTCCCCAGGATAGCTTTAGCTGGGGCAAAGCCCGCTTTCTTTGCTTTGCAAAGCAAAGACTTCAGAGGAGATAATACGTTCTCTCAAAGTGAAAGCCAAAGATGGAAAACGTATAGCATTTTCTGGGCGCAGAAAATCGAACGCAAAGCGCTTTCTTGGCTTAAAAATAAAAACGATTTTTTTGCTGCGCATAAAAAAAACAATATATTTTTATTTTTTGAACCCGAACATAGCAAAGAAAGACCGAAGGTTGAAGCGGGCAAAGTAGATTATGCGCCTTTTACTTATATATTAGCTAGTGATCAATTGGAAGCTGGCAAGACGGTGATAAATTGTGATTGGTCTAAACCTTCAACCTCGTCCAACCACCATCAATCTTCCCATAATTTGATAGCCCATAAAGACCTTCAGTTCCAAGACCACTTTGTTTACGCAGCAGATGAAAGCCAAGGGTCCCCTAGGGTGGAAGAGCCCGTGCAAAGTACCTAGGCTGCTCCTTGGCTACGGGGAGACTACGCTTTAGGTGAAAATCAAAACATACTTGATTCATATTATCAAATGGTAGGAAATTGCATATCATTAGCTAATATACCTATAGGTACATGGGTACATAATATTGAATGGAATCCAGGTCAAAGCGCAAAGTTGATTCGAGCTGCAGGAACTTTTGCTCAAATAATTAAGAAATTTGAAAATACACCACAATGTATTGTGCGGTTACCTTCGGGTGTTGACAAACTCATAGATTCCCGATGCCGAGCTACCATCGGTATAGTGTCTAATCTTCGTCATGGTAAACATAAGCTTCACAAAGCAGGGCAAAGCCGATGGTTAGGCAGACGTCCTATTGTTCGGGGTGTTGCTATGAATCCAGTTGATCATCCTCATGGAGGAGGTGAAGGACGCAAGAAAGGAGGTAGACCCTCGGTATCACCTTGGGGAAAGCCCAGCAAAGGTGGATTTAAAACAGTAGTAAGAAAACGCAAAAATTAGTTTATGACACGATCTGTATGGAAAGGCCCTTTTGTAGATGCTTGCTTGTTCAAGCAGAAAAAGATCAAGTGGAAAATTTGGTCACGTAGATCTTGTATTTTGCCTCAATTTGTTGGTTGCTACGCACAAATTTATAACGGAAAAGGTTCTGTTGGTTTAAAGATTACTGAAGAAATGGTTGGTCATAAATTTGGAGAGTTTGCTTCTACACGAAAACCCTCTTCCTCTGGGAAGAGAGCTTCGCCCTCGAAGACCAAAGTAAAACCGAAAGAAAAGGTACGATAGTAAGCTATGGCGCAAAAAGTAAATCCAATTTTAGTCAGACTCAAACTAAATCGTAGTTCAGATTCAAGTTGGTTTAGTGATTATTATTATGGAAAATTATTGTATCAAGATGTAAATTTTATAGATTATTTTAGTTCAATACGTCTACCTACAGGAAACACGTTTGGCTTTCGTCTTGGTAGCTTTATTACTCACCATTTTCCTAAAAGGACATTTATTCACGTATTTTTTTAGATCGACTTAGCCAATTAAAACGTACAGGCCTTGGGGCAATACAATCTGTCAAGTTGATTAAGCGTATTGATGACGGTACAGAAATACAGCAAAAGGAAGTCAAGATTTGGCGTGAAAAACGCTATGGATATCATGATCGGTTACCATCAATACACGAAATTGATCAATTACTTCAAGTCAGCAGTTGGATGGCCTCCAAACACTCTACTTTTTCAAGCTTAAGTTGGAAAGACGTTTTGGAGAATAATGACAGAAGAACGTTAGAAAAAAGCTATGCATTTTCTCGTTTCGGGCCTTTCTGTAAAATTAGCAAGGTATTTCCACAGACCATTTTTGCAGCTGTGCGTGTTCCCTTGAATTATCTGCTTATGCAATACTTCTTTTATTTAAAGAACCAAATTCAATTTCATCCTATTGCTAACATAGTTTCCAATTTGATGGCACAGGGCGTAGCTGAAAGATATACGATGAGGAAAGCAAAGGGAGAGGGAGACAGCTTAGAGAACAAAATGTGTTTTCTTCTCTCGAATAAAAGCATTTATTTAAAAAGAAAAAGCTTAACCTATACGGCCAAGACTGGGCAAGACTCTTATGTCGAAGCCTTACAGGGTTCTACTCGCTTTATTTGCCAAGCAAATGAAGTGGGCTTTGCTAGAAAAAAGAAACCTAACTTTTTTCTAAACATCCAAACGACTTATTTGGTTTGGCTCTTATCTGAAAAGATTTCTTTCGGAGGGACAGAGATGCGGAGCGCAGAAGAGCTTTTTATTTTGCGCATGGCGCTCCCGAGCTCTGCCCGGGCACTAACGTCTTCACACCAAAGGGCTCTCTACTGGTTGCGCAAAGAGAGCTTTTTGAGGCTTCGTTTTCAAACCCATCAAGAGCAAGGCATGATATTACCTAGTAATTGCATAATAAAAAGCAGGAAGTTGATTTGTCAACCCCGGTCTATATTGGATTTCGGTGCTCCCTTGATTTTAAGGGATGCTGAATGGAGGAAAGTTCACTCTTCGTTCAGTCGTTATTATTATTGGAAAAAAATACAATCTTTCTTATCAAATCAAACAAAGACTAATACTTCAATTAGGCCAGTCAAAATAGCTTCTGTCTATCAAAGTGCTTCTCTAATTGCTCAAGAAATCTCTTGGAAACTAGAACAAAAAAAATCATTTCGACAAATTTGTAGATCTACATTTCAACAAATTGAAAAATGCCAATATGTGAAGGGGATCCGTATTTGTTGTTCAGGTCGATTAAATGGTGCAGAAATAGCTAAAACTGAATGCAGAAAGTACGGTGAAACATCTTTACATGTATTTTCTGATCAAATTGATTATGCGAAAGCACAAGCATCTACTCCTTATGGAATCTTAGGTGTCAAAGTGTGGGTTTCATATTTTTAACACGAAAAAAGGGACAAGTTGTGCTATATCCAAAACGTACAAGATTTCGTAAATATCAAAAAGGCAAATTTAAAGGTTGCAAAGCAGACGGTACACAACTTTGTTTTGGAAAATATGGCATGAAAAGTTGTAAAGCTGGTCGTATTTCATATCAAGCAATTGAAGCAGCGCGTCGTATTATAAGCAGAGAATTTCGAAGAAATGGTCAAATATGGGTAAGAGTTTTCGCAGATATTCCTATTACCAGTAAACCCACTGAAGTTAGAATGGGAAAAGGAAAAGAAAATTCTACAGGTTGGATTGCTCGTGTGGTAGAGGGTCAAATCTTATTTGAAATGGATGGTGTGAGTTTGTCAAATGCTCAAAAAGTTGCCGCATTAGCAGCGCATAAACTATGTTTGTCAACTAAGTTTGTCCAGTGGTTTTAATTGGTTAGTAAGTAAAAACCAAGGCAAAAGCGGGCCGAAAAGTGCGGAGCGAAGCAGAGAAAGTGGGCAAAGACCAGGAATCTTTGTAAACTTATGGTCTTTATCAGCCTGAAAATGCACAAGCAGTCAGGGCAGTGCTGAAATCGCACAGTAGATAAAAAATTTATTATTATAGATAATTTATGGTCTTTGACCTCAATAGATATAGCCTTTTGGGCTGTTTATGGAAGAAGCCTGAAAAAAGAAATATCTATTATCGCTTTTTTTGCCCTTATCTTGGCTTTAAAACGAAAAAAGGGCACAACTTACAATTTATTTGCAATGCAAATAAAGTGATTTTAGCCTGAAGAGATGTGCAGAAGGGAAGAAAATGCGTTGAGGCCGAAGGCCTCAGGTCCAAGACCACTTTGTTTGCAATCTTCCAGGTTAACCATAGAAGAGATGAAATTGTGTAGCAGGATTTCTTGTCCTACATAGCGCTTTTCTTGCTTTCACGCACTTTGCCAGGCTCGTCAAAAAAGAAGTAAGTGGGTAAACGGAGAAGAAAATAAATCTCTTTTCTGAGCTTTCTTGTTTAAAGACAAATATAATCAAGCGCATAATGCTGAGGTCGAAGACCCCCAAGTAAAACGCTAAGGCTTCTGGGCTAAAAAAGAAATGCTGCGAAAAATGTTTTTTCGCTTTCTTGGAGTGCAAAGCAAATGAAGAGCTGGCTACTATGTCCTGTTACGCTCCTTTTTTTGTTACGTAAAAAAAACGCATAACAGCCCACTATTTGTGAAGCAGATAGTGAAGTTTATATTCGTTTTTACCCAAAATAAAAAAGACACAGCCAACTTATGTTCACTCCAAATAGACTCCGTTTTCATTACGAAAATTTATTACGTCAAGATTTGTTGTTAAAACTTAATTATGCCAACATTATGGAAGTTCCTAGATTGTGTAAAATAATAGTAGTTCCAAAGGCACCCTCTAATTTAATAAGAAATGTAAAATTAGCTATGGAGATTATTTGTAGTCAAAAGTTCACACAGACACAAAGCAGAAATTCGACAGGAAGGTCGTTTCGATTTAATAAGTTTGTATTAAATCGAAAGTCAAAGAAAAACACAGAATATGTCACTTACCTGGCACGAAGCACTCTACGGGGTCATACCATGTATAATTTCTTGGAAAAACTTGTTACGATAATATCTTTCTACGATTACCCAGTCAAAATACAAAGAAATTCCATTCAATTATCAATGGCAATGTCGTTGTTACGATTATTTCCAGAAATACAAAATCATTTCGAGATTTTTGAGCATATCCGAGGGTTTGATATAACTATTGTTACTTCAGCCAACACACAAGATGAGACTTTCATTTTGTGGAGTGGCTTTTTACAAAAAGAGGTTTAGTCGTATGTCAAATCAAATTGTACGAGATCACACACGTAGATTGCTTGTGGCTAGATATGAATTAGAGCAAATGCAATGTAAAGCCATTTCTCGACATCAAAACCTTCCTAATCAGATACGTTATGAATATTTTTTAAAGTCGTCTAAGTTGCCAAGAAATAGTTCCAAAACACGAATAAGAAACCGATGTATTTTCACGGGTCGCCCTCGCTCCGTATATAAGTTATTTCGCGTTTCTCGCATAGTTTTTCGTGAATTAGCATCTAAAGGTTCTTTAATAGGCATAAACAAATCATGTTGGTAGTCAATAGAATAAAGGCTAGCTTTGCGAGTACCAAGAGAGCGCAGCAAAAAAAAAATCTTTTTTTTGCAGCAAGCAAAAAAGATTTTTTTTTGCTGCTTGTTTTTGCCTGACTTTGCCTAAGTATTCCTTTATTGAAAAGACTTAGTATGGAGTCTTGGGAACAACGTACTTCAAGGCTAAAGACTAGCTCAAGTGAAAAGGGGACAGCGTAAGCAAATGTATAAAAGCCTTGTCAAAGATGACCGGGATGAGCTTTTGGGCTCAATTGGATTTTGACGGACTGCGAACTATGGACGAAATTGCCCCTGTATATTGGGCATGTTGAAATTACATGAGTTCCTTAAAGTGTAGTACAGTCCTCAAAATCGGCATAGGTTAAGTGCTATTAATGGGGTATGGTAAAACAATATTTCTCTATATGAAGGTGCGCCCGTAAGGGCGTATAATGAGATGTTAGTAGGGGAAAAGCAAAAAAGCGAAGGCCGAGCTGTAATGGCTCAGATAGGGTCGACCTACATGAAAGGGTAGCTTACTTAAGTAAAATTACATTTACTACAATTGAATTAAAGCCAATATGAGGACAACTTGGCATGTTTAGACATTGAGTTGAACCAGCAGACAAAATCTGCCTTTTGTCAAATGGTGGTGGTATGGGAGTAGGCTTTTCTAGGTCTACAATTTCCAAGGTAAACTAGTAACTAGTCTTAGCGCATAGACTCTAGCAGTAAGATGGGTAATTTTTTTAGTGCTAGAATACTGGGTGTGGATGGTGAGATTTGGGTCACTAATCGACAGAAGACTAGGGCGCGAAGCGCAGTTCAAAGAAAAAAAATATAAATTTTTTTTTATTTACGTCTTCTAGCGCAAATTTTCCACAGCGCTATACGGCGGCCTCTGCAAAGCAACTGGGCCCAACCTGCTGCGCTATGCGCTCTAAACCCAAGACAGATGAGAAGTTTCTGCTGGGCTTTCCTACCATGAAAAACATGGCAATGTCAGCGCTTGATTTTCTGGTAGTCGACCTCATCGTATAATGCCAATCAGACACCCATTCTTATAAGTTTAGACGGGCCTACTTTGCAAGATTGTAAAATGCCCCCATTCTTAGCTAATGTCGCCCTCAATGATCTTAAGGCGGTGATATTAAAATGCACAAAAGCCCCTTTCAGGCAGACGTCCAAGTGCTACATGAAAAAGTATACAGACAACTTTGTCATCACTGAGGCTGACCTGCTGACCTTCTCGACCAAAGTAGTCAAATTGGCAGTTGCAGAATTCTAACAAAAATGCGGTCCTGGCTTCGAGGAGGCCAAAACCAAGGTAGTATCCAGCAGGGTCTTCTAGGATTAAGGATATTCAAATTACGAGCTTCGCTCCAAGTTCAACAACATGTCGCCGAGCGTAAATCATTATCATATCGCAATCCTACCTAGCCCACAAAACAAAGTATGGCCACTCTGCATACCAAGGTGCGCAAGTTGATAGCGTTAAAGAACCTCATTACTATAATTATACAAAATTTTAATCTTACCCTGAGAGGTTGGTCAAGTTACATGCAAATTCCATCTGCCACAACTCAAAAACTAAGCAGGAAAGAAACTCACGTCTAGTGCAGCATGCTTGGATAAGCTTACAAGAAACTCCCTACTCGCCTGATGAGGTGGTTACTAATAAAATCAACTTTCCCGTCCCCTCACCATAAGAACGACTGGGGAGCGTCAGACAAGCAGCTTTTGTTCAACATTACAACTGTCGAGGTCAAACCCCTGTTTAAGGGGTTCAACCTATACCCAAGCAAAGACCAGAGCTATTATTAAAAATGTAAAATGCTTATAAATCTCCATACGAAGAGGAAGTCTACTGTAAGTATAATTACCGGCGTGTAGTCTATGGAGAGTCACTATACAATGGGAAACTGGTCAATTTGCACTATATAAAACCTCAAGGTGGCGGCTGGAATACTTTTAACATTTAACCTTTGCATGCTACTTGCCACCGGCAAGTCACGCAAGGTCATATTGGATTTGTAAATAGACTAAAAATAAATGCCCTGAAAGCGCCTGCAGACGACAGGGCCTAATCAATTTGAGCTGTATGAAGGGGAAGCTTTTATGTATAGTTTTCATATAAGAAGAGACCTGTTTCTCCCAATTATTCCAAAAAAAGAAAAAGAAAAGAAAACGCTTCATCTTCTCTGCTTGTCAGCATCACCCTGTCCTTGGTGTTTTTGTTTTGCTTTTTTGTTGGGATTTTTGCACAATTTTGTACAATGAAGGTTTTATTTACAGATTTTCTAAGGAAGCAAACGGAAGCTTTAAAATTATTTCAGAGTGTCATTTTTTTATAATAGGTTTAACAAAATAAAATGAAAACCATCTCTGAACTAGAGTAAGTTTCCAATTTATTCATCAACAACTCGTTCATCGAGAAAAAAAGGGCTTAGTATAATAATCTTATCTACTTTAAAGAGGGCTTCGATATGTGATCGTGAAGTATGAAAAACCAATTTGGGTGGTGGTGAGATTTTATGTCAAGTTTATGAAAAAAATTAAGTCAAGTTTATGGAAGCCAAATTCTTTTGTTTTTTGGAAATAATTGGAGTTGGATACAAAGCCAGTACTAACCCACAAGGCTCTATTTTATATCTAAAATTAGGTTTCAGTCACGAAATTCGACTCCAAGTTACGTCTTCAGTCCGCGTTTTTTGCTTTAAGCCTAATCCCATTTGTTGCACTGGAATAGATCATCAAAAAGTAACTCAATTTGCTGCCAGCGTCAAAAGTTGTAAACCTCCTGAAGTTTATAAGGGAAAAGGTATACAATATCGAAACGAAATTCTACATAAAAAACAAGGAAAAAATAAATAAATCATGTCATATATTTTAGGAACTAATTTAGTGTCGAATGAACAAGTAGAAATTGCTTTAACTCGAATCTTTGGAATTGGCCTTAAAAAAGCAATTCAAGTTTGTGATCAATCAGGCCTTAATGATAATATCAAGGTTAATAAGTTGACTAAATATCAAATCGACCAAATTATCAAAATAATAAGTCAAAATTATTTAGTTGATTCAGAATTAGAGAGAGTAATTCAGAGAGATATCAAACAATTGATGAGTATTGGTTGTTATCGTGGTTTTCGCCACAATGCAGGATTGCCCTTACGTGGTCAACGAACTCATACTAATGCTAAAACTTGTCGCAAATTCAGAAATGTTTTGATTAATCAACGAAGTTGATCTAGGCTGCAGGCTGTAAGTTTTTTTCCATTACTTGCAATAATGAAGGCGCGAAGTGATGTGTGATGAATTTAAAACTCAATGACACGGCTTGTGGCTTTTCGCAAAAACATCGTCAATTGGTAGGGCCGGCTCCTATTAGCATACAAGCACGGCAGGTTAAAGGGCGCGGTAAATATATATTTTTTCTTTCTCTTTTGCGTTGCAGTTCTAGATCCGACCAGGGAAGAAGCTGGCAAAAAGCAATAAAAAAATATATATATATTTTTTCTCAAATCATCACATATTCTTCATTTATCCTCGCACTGTAATTGCCAAAAGGTGGGGGCTTAGAAAAGAGAATATGTTGGATTTTCTAACTTAGAAAACGAAAAACTGCGGCCTTCTTTCTCGTTTAATGGATTATTTTGTATAAACTTCTTATTACTTTCTACAAAATTCATTTTGTATTAGTAAACAGATAAGATGGATCATCAAAAAACCCAATCGATGATATCAAAAAAATAGAAACATTCAAAAAAAACTCATGCGAAAAAAAAAAAAGCACGGTATTGCACATGTTCGATCAACTTTAAGTAATACCATTATTACTGTAACAGATTTTAAAGGAAATACAAAAACTTGGTCTCCCTCAGGTTCATTGGGGTTTAAAGGATCTCGTCGCTCGACCAATTATGCTGCTCAAGCAACTGCAGAAAATGCCGCTCGAACTGCCATTCAACTGGGAATTGAGTCGGTTGAAGTTAGAATAAAAGGATTAGGTTATGGAAAGGAATCTTCGCTACGTGGTTTACGACTAGGAGGTCTTATTATTACCAGAATTCAAGATGTAAGCCCAACGCCACATAATGGATGCCGACCCCCTAAAAAACGCCGTGTTTAAATATCATCACAAAGTTATTCATTTTCAATTATTTGACAACACATAGTGAAATTTGAGGATACAGGTCCGGTTTCACTTTTTTTAATGCTAATGTAGGGGGACCCTCGGTAGTATTTAACAGCAGGTCTATCACATCTGAGAAGATAACAATAAGTGCCAGTCCTTTCAAGCCTTATTACGAAAAACAGCCAAGTTTGTTGGCTTCCCTTTTATAAGGAACAACAATAACTAACATTTTTGAAAGGATCAATAGATCACAGAAAATTGCTTTTCTAAGGATCGAATTAACTCGAGAGCAAAACCAGAGGCTACTTTACTTGGAAGAAATTCCATAAACGCGATGAACGCAATAGAGGGCGGCAAAAAAAAAATGGATTTTTTGCTGTGCCCTACTCTCTAGCAATTACATAGTAATTGCATTATTCATGAAACTAAGTATAAAATGCAACTCTTAGCCATACGACTCCAAAAAGTATCTTTGCTCTACTGGTACACTAGTGGAGATTATGTAGATAAAACACATCTTCAAGCCTTCATTTGTGTTCCAACCACATGAAATGGGCATGACATCACCCCTTTTTAGGTTAGGCTAAATGGTTGAGTTGGCCCCATTTTGATTGATCAGCCCTTGAATGGTCATTGTTTTGACAGAAATAAAAATAAAATAATTATGCTAGAAGGTGCAAAATTAGTGCGACCCGTTGGCCTATAAGCTTAAAAATACTTTTGAAAAAAAAAAATATTTTTTTGGCCAGAACTTATTATTCTAACTCTTGTCGGATACAGGTGTAATCCCTGTTACGCGGTAATGTCCCGCAAACTCTCGATCATTACATGGAAGTGGCAACCCCAAAATTCATAGCAAAATGGTCGCAGGAAGAAAACCGAGAGGAACACTTTCGTAAACGAGTTAAAGCTTCGGTGCCCGATCACCTTCAGTATGCTGAACCCTTACTGGGGGCTAGACTACAAGTCAATGAGGAACAGTATGATTAGCTTAATTTCTAATCATAAGCATTCTAGGAATACGAAAAGAGAGGCCAGGAAAGTAGTTGCTTTTACTATGTTCTACATTCGTGTTTCACCTCCCGTAGTATTGCTTGTCTTTCAGGTTCTCGCAACAATCCGACTTGGGAACGGGGTAACTACCTTGAACTCCAAACGAATGATCGTAGGGTAGGCTAGCTAGGCCACATGTTTATTGGTAGCGGGATTCTCCAAAAAGTGAAAGCGCGATGATAAATGATCGTGATATGCCCACTTGGAGACTCATAACTTTGAAAAAAAAACTGGGCGCGAGTGCAGCAAAAAAAAAATATAGATTTTTTTAAAGTGGTATTTCTATGAATATCCAAAAGCAAGGAAGAAAACCTGCAAAAAAAATATATTTATTTTTTACTTGCAGCCTGAACACGCTACGCCCTAGCCAAAGGTCGAAGGGTATGTGTTCAGATCACAATCCAGGATCTATAAGGCTTTGCGATGAAATGACCATAAAAAGGAGGAAGCAGGCATTCTGAAAAAAAATGGCTAACGGCTGGAGTACAGACCAGATTGATAGCTGTGCAGTACGTCAAACAAAGGCGGGCTGCAGGCAAAGTGGACAATACTATTATCTATCACCACCGAAAAGCCGGGATTGGAGATGGCGTGAACATTGCAGTTGAATGGAGGTGCACAACCTATGCATCGCATCCTTTCGGCTTTTGTTTAGCCAACAAAGAAAAGAAATATTTTTTTATTCTTCGCTAACTTATTGTCTACTAACACACGCCCTTAGTTCGCCAAGCAAACCAAGTTGCGAAGAGAGGAAAAGTCAAAAAATATATATATATTTTTTTAGAACTCTTCGATGGTAATACGATGTACTAAGTGGAGTGTAAGACCGCCAAAGCATCTAAGTCAACGAGAGCTTAGGCTCTTGAAGGTGCAAGGAGGCCTATTTAACTAGTGCCGAAGGCTATTAATGTCGGGGATTTAGTAGAAGCAGGTCGTCTTACTTTTAAAGGAAGCAGAGAGCATAGCAGGACACTTAAGCAAACTTTCAATTGTTGCATAAACACTGTCTTTTACATAGCCAGAACTCGCAAAGATACAAAAATGATGAAAAGAGCCGTATGAGGCCGTAGGCTCACGTACGGTTCGGAAGCCAAGCTGCACCAGCAATAGAGTAGCTTAGGTTAACATTGGAGCAGGAGCAGCTACCATTGCTTTAGCGGGAGCTGCTGTAGGTATTGGAAACGTATTTAGTGTGCGCCTTGCCAGAGCGCGTTTGGATTAGCGAAGGTTAACAGATTATCGTACGGGCAGTCCTCTAACCTGTAGCGGAAACAGACCGCAGGGAACCATAGCATGGGGTCTGGTCGAGTTTTGTTGTACGGTTATCATGAGTGCATCAGGGTCAAGCGTTACCCCTTCTAACAAAGGGTGGCCCGGAAGGCTCCAAGGCCCAACTAAAACCTTGGTGCGAACAACCCTCCGGGGGAAACTGCAAAGAGCATAGAAAAACGCTCACCAACCTAAACAACAAGCAAACACCCAAACGTAAAAGCAAGGGATCACCCTAATAGACCCCCCAAAAGGGACTAACACCTAGGTGCAAAAAACCAAGGGACCGAAGTATAACTAAAAAGGAAATGGGTGACAGATCAGCCATAAGTATTATAAAGGATACACTGGGCAAACCAAGTCGCGCATACGATGATGCCCGTAATGTGAAAAACTATAAAGGAAGGGCTGTAGATGGTAGGTAATGGGCTACCCCCCCCCCCCCCCCCTTATAAATGCGGCGTGTCTGCGGCTGGAAAGGGTAGTAAAATCAGCAAAAGCAACTAGTTAAACTAACGCCAATAAAGGTAAATCTAGACCGGTGGCGCCTCCTGCGCTCAATTGCGTATTCTATGAGGACATTTAAAACATAGATAACCTTAAGGCTACAAGAGACTAAAAGGTAATGTAGCCCTAGAAAACGACGGTAAAAGCAAAGTAGAAATGACTGATAAGGGCCTTTAAAAACTATCTAAAGAGTTGATAAGGCAGACTTCTCGAAAACCAGCCAAGCAAATAATCATTTCTGAACTGGATGGTGGGAGTAGGCCCTTTTCTCTTGTTTTGACAGTTGACAAAGTCGTGCAATCTACTTTATAAAAGACTAGTAGAACCCTTATTTGACTTCATCATAATCTGCTTATTAAGGAAATCAAACTAGTACTGCGGTCCAAAGCACTACAGGATTTTATGCGAAAGCTACTTAACGTAGGCTATGTCAATATATACAACCTTACAGATCAAACGCAATACAACATAGGGGCTTTAAGGGACTCTATAATATCTCCGCTTCATGCCAATATTTTATTATATAAATTAGACTGCTATATCGAAAACATACTAATACCCAAATACATTGTAGGGGATATGCATCCTGTGTTAGCAGAATATAAGAAGAGACTTCATCTTAATCCAAAGGACAATGCCTTTTGTAAGGATCCATAATTAGAACTGGCTAGTTTTGCCCTCAAACATCGTAGGTAAATTAAAACAAATAAACCTGACTGCAAACCGGACCCTAGAGGATTTCAAAGACTTAAGTATCTTTGATATGTAGATAACATCATGTCAGGTGTTATAGGTAGCAAACAAGATGCCTTGGAGATCCAAAGGGCCGTGCAAAACTTTATCAAGGAAGAACTGAAGTTAGACATGAAGGAACGAAAAGGTCCGATATTAAGCGCAAAGTCCGAAATGGCCAAATACTTAGGCGCATTAGTAACATATTACGGTACCGGAAGTGTTATGGAAACTTTAAGCACTGACAAGGTCACATCAAAACAACCGGACTTCAATCGATAAAACGTTTACGATTAATTGTTTTTATTAAGGACTTAATAACTAGAGCCTTGGAACGTCAATGTGCAAAACAAAACGCCAAAAGATCAGCCCAAGCAACCTCCAATCAACGATTGGCGGCCCTAGAAGACAAAAACATTGTAACTTCTTTTTCATCGATAATACACGACATTGTTAACTATTATTTATTTGTGAAAAAGCGCTCTTCCCTATGGAAAGTCGTGTCCATCTAGTCTTGCGCTCTGACTTTAGCCAGAAAAAAGGGCCTACAGTCGGCTGAGGCTGCTTTCCACGAGGTCCAAACTTGCAGATCACAATAAAAGACCAGAGGGGGGGGGGTAGCCTTACTATACTACTTTACTTCTCCGAAAATTCTGGGATTTCACACAAGAGAAAAGCCCCTCTTAGTTAGTGAGGTAGCTATACTCGATAAACCTTATGATGGAGTGAAGTGTAGATAAAGCAAGCAAACTACTCACAACTTAAGGATGAATGCAAATTGTGCGATAGCACAAAGCAGCTTAAATATCTCACTTGAGACCTTTTCAATATATCCTGAAGGAGGCCGAAGACTCTTGCTGAGGCAGCCATAGTCAAATTTAAAGAGTAAATTACATTATACCATAAATGCCATAGTTACAAAGTGCGCAGGGGAAAATTGCATAGTAGCCGCGCGTCCCCACGCAAGGGGGACTAGTAGCATTTATACGGCGAAAAATTGCAAAAGCTGAAGAAATTACCATGGACGAGCCACATGCAGGGAAACTTGCACGTGTGGTTCTGACCGAGGGGGAGGATAAGAACCCTATCGGAATTCTTCGATGTGCGGAGCTTCGCATCTGAAACCCGATGACGCTTTGCGTCCTGCCGGGGCCCTGGGCAGTAATCTAACTCCCGCCAACTCCTCAAGGGAGGCGATGCCGCGGAGTCAGGAAAGTGGCTTGTTTAAGTGTAGGTAGACGAATCTCGACAATGGCTGCTCTTATAAACTAGGGGATATTATTTTCATTATAGGTTGCCACCCCTACTCAAGTACACTGAGAATCGACGGTAAAAGGGAGCCCCTAGGGGGGGATGAACGACCTGTGGTCGCCGACTTATGTCGGTTAGGCTTAGAGGACACTAAACAAGTTGGGCGGGTTGACAAGGATGACAGCTACAAGGATGATAATCTTGGTGACAAAGACATACATTCGGGGATGGATGGAAAACCTCCCACAGAAAAGGCCGCAAGTTTCTATTTTTTCTCTGGTGAGGAATGCAGTTCCGGCTTTTTCCTGGAAAAAAGAGCAAAAAAAAAAAATACTTTTTTTAATGTTGCTTGCCCGGCGAAAGAAAGCAATCTTACGCGTAGACCTAATGGGAAGTATAAAAACCTAATGGAGATAATATCAGACTTAAATGTACTGATAGCGGCTTACAATAAGCTGAAGTCAAATCCGGGTAATATAATGGGGATGGGACCTGACAGTGAAAACACTAGAAGGTATTAGCCCATAATTATTCTATAAAGCCCAAGAGAGCCGGGGATCTTATGTGTTTTAATCGGTTAGACGAGTGATTATAGCAAAACTAGAAAGAGGCAGAGCAAAAAAAATCTATATTTTTTTTATTTTTCTTTTCTGCTGCACGTCAGAGAACGCATAGGAAAACCAAAAGACCAGATTGTACGGGAGGCAATGCATATGATTTTCGATAAATTTTATGAGCCGCTCTTTTCCAATTCCTTACATAGATTTCGTCTGTCATAAGGATACCATATGGCACTCGAGACGATCAAAAAAACTTGGATGGAAATTTTGTGCTTTCCGAAATTTGACATTAAAAAGTGCTATGGCACGATCGACCGGCAGCGCCTAGTTTTCATTTTTCTAGAAGAAATCCATGATCGTTTATTGATTTGATATTAGAACTGTTCAAGGTAAAGGCCGCCGCAGGTGGCAGGTATATTTTCTTTTTTTGTGTTGACTGAGTAGGATTCTCGCCTGAGGCGGAAATCCTACAAAATAGCGTCCACCCCTACTTTGTAACATTTACCTAGACAAGCCAAACCTAAAAATAAGAAAGATCCAACCTTCAACACCTTCCAAACCAAACGAAAACCAAACCCAGAGTACAAGAGAGCTATCATTATATTGGAAGCAGAGAGACGGGCTTATTGCGGGAACAAAGCGATGTTGGCGAGATTAAGAGCCTGGAAAGCTAAAGAAGTCCAAGAAAGGGCGCAGCAAAAAAATCTTTTTTTTGCTGTGCCCTCTGCCTTCATGGGCAGAGAGCTGGCACCCTGCGGCCCTTTTTTTTTTGCTTTTCAGCCTAGATTTTTCATTGGCTTTCCTGTTTGGCCCCTGCTACCTAAAATCTACGATGACACGGGCTTGGTGAAGGTGCGGTACGCTATGCGGAAAAATTTCCACTCAGTATCGCCGCGGGCTCAAGAAATTTTGTCGAAAATATCTAAGGTAGGATTGCGCAGTTCTCAAAATAAAATTTAAACCTAAAAGTCAGCCTGGCCTCGTGCACATAGCTAGCAGATCGGTTCTATTTCTCGAGATGAAAATAGCTGGGGTCCTGGCAAGCAGATGGCCCACTTCTCTAAAAAAATAGAAAGGCGCCATCCCGCATTTTAAAATGAGCAAAAATACGGAAAGGAGGTTGGAACAATCAATTGAAGGACCTAACCTTTCGTACATGGACATGGGCTCTTAAGAAGACTAGACAGGACCTTTCGTCTTCAAAAGCAGCAAAACAAGTCATGTTCACAAAAGCACAAAAGGTCACTAAGTCTTTTGTCTTTAGAGGAGTCGAAAAAAATGAAACCAGGCAATCAGTTTAGTGCCTCTTGTCCAAAGAGGTCTTTCTGAACATATCTTCTTGGATGGAAATTCCAGAAGAAATCCTGCAGGCCCATAAACATCTGACAAGGCTTTTAGAAAAGTACTTAGACGATGAGTTGACGAGCAAAAAAAAAGAAATAAAATTTGTGAAAATAAAAACGAAAACGGCAGGAAGCTATAGAGTGTTACCCATGTAGATCCTAACTTCAATGAAAATGATAACAGAAAAACTACAAAAGAAAAGGATATTCCTGCCTACCAAAGTCCCACCACACTTACTTTAATGCTCGGTTCCTTGGATAAAGCAATTATGTCCTATTTTATGTCTCTAGCCTATGGACTTCTCAGCTATTATCACTGTTATGATACTTCTCATAAGGTTCGACGCTTAGTAGACTATTAAGTGAGATGGTCAGCGCTATTCACACCAGCAGGTAAGCACCGATGTAGTACCAAAGAGGTGATTGTCGAATATACTAAGGGGCCGCAAGCCCTAAACATAAAAAGCAAGATAATTGCTTTCCAAATTCCCCAATTATAGCTCGCATGGGAAGAAAGGTTCTTTACCGACATCTGACAAGATGCAATCAATGACATCCTACGTTCAACATTCATACGGCTAACATCTAGTAAACTGCAGGTGCGCTGTGTTTGCTTGCACAAATGGTAATATAGAGATGCACTCAATTCAGAGAGGTCTAGACAATAGGGGATATGTGAGCATACAAAGCTAAGGCGGCATAAAATCATTAGTCTAGGCGAATACATTTGGCACTAAATTGCAAACAAAAACAACTATACTACAGACACCGTGTAAAATCTACAATGACCCGAGTTCAACTTTCGGCCCAAATGTAGCGCAAATACTTTAGAAAAATAGGAAAATTGCGTAAGATATGGAAAAAGAGGAGCCGTATGATGGGTAACTATCACGTACGGTTCCAGTGGGGGGGGGAGGAACTGCTTATTATGGGTACCTTTAGATTGCTTTGAAGGGCAACACGAAAATAACCCCTATCCAACCTCATTCTGTTGCACGAAATCCATCGTTGGCTAAGCAATTATTTGGTTATGCCATTTTAGGTTTTGCTTTAACAGAAGCTATTGCTTTGTTTGCCCTAATGATGGCGTTTTTAATATTATTTGTTTTTTAATTTTTTGGTGTTGGTATTTTGGGGGAAATAAATACATTTTTGCTGCACCCTATTTGCAAAGCGAAGAGAGCTGCGCTCTCTGCCCTTCATGGGCAGAGGGCTGCGCCCAAAAAATCTATATTTTTTATTTTCCAAATAAAATGAGCACCTCAGGGCCGAACGATTCGTACGTTCGAGCCCTTCACTTGCCACCAAGAGCATACACATAAAAAACTAACAAAGAAAGGGGGTATTTAACCTTTGCAACTGCTTTGATAGTAGAGCTCTAAAGGCTCATTGGGGAGGGAAGAAGCAGGACGCAAAATAGATTTTTCTTTATTTTTGAACTGCTTTTGAACTGCTTGATTTCCTGTCATGAAGAATTTCGATAATGCATACCTTGCGTGCTTTCTAATTGGTGATGAGGCCAAGGTTAGAGAAATAAAAGGGTGCAGAAAATAAGACGCAAAGATCAAATCAAACCGACAAAGGTCACCGTAAGTCTATATTTTTTCTCTCTTCGCCGTGCGCTTGTGGCTTTCGATTTTTGTTTGCTCACTAACTGCTTTTATGTGGTTTTACGCCACTAACCACGCGTTTCCTTCTTTTGAGCTAAGAAGTAAGCAAAAAATATATATATATTTTTTGCTTACTCCCTAGCTCTCCTAGGCCCCCTTTTCGTTTGATTTCCAGCCTCCTATAGTTTACGAAGGCAACAAGTTTTGCTTGATTTGATATGCTTACTAGCATATCAAATGAAGGGCTTATAGTTTAATTGGTTCAAACGCACCGCTCATAACGGTGATATTGTAGGTTCGAGTCCTACTAAGCCTATATTCTATAAAACTAAAGTAATTAAATTAGGCTAAAATACTTTACAAAAAGGCGTAACACGCTGCACGTTGAATCTACTTAGTATAACCTTTATGAACTACCCGCAGCTTGGCAGCTAAATACGTTGGAGGTTATTTTGAACTTCTTCGTTATAATATGGTTTTTGCACCCTAACAAAAGAAATGGAGGCCGTAGAGATGAGATAAAACAATAAAAACGCATAATGCTGCGACCGCCAAGAAGCGGAAGGCCTACAGCGTAGAGTCATTGTCTGGGATGGGAAAAAATACATATTTTTAGATTAGAGTGGCTTTCTGCATTAATCTTTTGCAATCTTTTATGTGCTCCATAATCTATGTGTAGTTTGCAAGCGTATCTTTGTATTTTATCATTCTTTAAATTGTGAGGTGGCCTTTTCTGTTTTAAGGCTAAGACAGTAGTTCTGCGAGAGAAGAAATTGCGCTCTGCACAGAAAGGACTGAAAACAAAATAGATATTTTTTTTTGTATTTTCCCACCAGAGCTCCGGTCTTGATGTAATACTAAGCTTGGCTATAGGGTTCTTTGAAGATTTGTAGGCGAGAGTTTAATTATATGGTAAGGATTTGAGGGTAGAGCTGATGGCTGTGAGAAGAGGGCCAAAACTCTATGTTAGTCGTAGCTCTCTTACTTTGTCAGGAAGTTGTTAATTGTGAGACGGCATCTTGGTTGGGTTTTGGGCGCAAATTGACCACTTTGATTGTTAAAATGGTCAAAAGCTGTGGTCAAATATTTGGTGGTGGCTCTCTTCAATTCCTTTTCTCCCTTCTTTTAGTTTTTTTGTTTTGGTAAAAGAAAAAAATATATATATATTTTTTGCTGCGAAAAGAAAGAATATATTGTTATGCCTTGGGAGTAGATAAATTACAATATGCTCTGTTCACGGCTCGCATTTCAGGTCATTGTTGTTTTTTATGAATTTATCGTCTAATTACATAATGATGGATCTTCGGCCTTATAATAAAGACTCTCTGGGTGTATAGCTTAGTTGGTAGAGCATTGGGCTTTTAACTTAATGGTCGCAGGTTCAAGTCCTGCTATACCCAAATCCTTTTATAGAAGTTATCCGTAATTTATTAATTATGGCAGTTTATACACACATCCAAATATAACATTGTACCTTTGGGGAGGGCTTGTATATTATGAGTAATTACGTCAAACCCAACAGGCTCATCAGGTTTGGAACGGAAAAAACAATTTTTTTGCTGCTTTTTTACTCTTTCTTATTGAAAAAGAGAGAAGACTGCAGGTCTCTAAGCTTAGATAGTGCAAAACGCCTTTTTACTTTGCTCTTTTCTCATCAAAAGGCAAGAAGGATATAATTAAAGGGCGAAGAGGACGCCGCAAGAAGCGACTCTGCCTTTTATATAAAAAAAGAGAAGTAAAATAGGTGTCATTGACTTTATCGTATCATATAAAGGGGCATAGCCTTGAGGACACCTATTTAAATATTCATATTACATAATTTGTGCAGTAATGCTGCAGTAAAGGGGTCGCTTGATAGCCACTGTAAATAACGGTATAAATATAGATCGGCCTATAACTAATGAAAATAAAGAAAAGAAGTGTTGCAATAGGTATTATAAATTAACAATTTTACAAAGGCACCGGGCTTATTGCCCTAGGTTTCCTCTTGTTCTTGGCACTAAATAAATAACCGTTTATCGGGTTCTCCGATAAGGTCGATTGAGTTAAAGGATCTTGTCATGATGGTCTACTTTGTTTTTTTCATTGGATTTCAGGAAAGTATGAAACCTATAATAATGACCATTCATCCATGGCATCTGCATGTTAAGAATACAAAATTGACATACAGAAAAACGAAGTCAAGAAGGCCCTGCAGTTTTGTCATCGGGATTATGGGCTTTTATCTTCTGGAAATTTCCTCTAGTTTCGGAAAAGTTTTGAAAATTCTCTGCATATTTGCAGGAAATTTTCAGATGAGCGAGGTATTTTTTGAGTCAATTTTCTATGAATATATTACTAATCTATTCGATATTTTATCTTCAGACATCTCGATATCTTAATATTTGAGGAAGGGGAAAATAGAAAGCTCCTGCAAATTAATTAGTATCTATCATTTTTGCGAGAAATGCTATGTTTTTGTTCGTTTAAGTGCTTTCGGCACCTCTTCGTTTTTTAGGTCGGTTTAAGGTTGGTGCGAGTGTCTTTGACATTCCTTTCTGTGCCCTCTTCGTTATAAAATAACTGTATATATACTTTTTCAATTATCTGCCATTTCTAAGCATATTTGCTTAAAAATCTCTGCAACTATCTATCACAGGACCCATCGGAACTTTGAATTTGACCATGACGAGGTTCCACACCTGTAGAAATACACATATATATAGGCAAAAAGCCAAAAGCAAGAAAGGTTGCCGCATCCACCCTCATAAGGCTGCGCTAAAGGAAAAAAATTTTGGTACCGAGGCTGAGGTGCCGCACCGAAAAAGGAAAGCAGCGCCGAAGGCGCAGATTTCTTTTTTCATTGCCTTCTAGTTTTGTGCTGTTTTGTTTTTGCTGTTCTGTCCCGAAAGTCAAGTTCAGCAAGTTATGTTCTGTCAGTCCTTGCTGTTTTGTCTTGCAAGTTATGCTCTGTTCTATAAAAGAAGAGGGAGGCTGCAAGATAGGAGCATATACGAGCAGAGCTGGGCTAAATTTAGGAGCTGTTAAAATGAGGGTAGAACAGGGAAAAAAGGTAAGAATAAAAGGGGAAATTCATATTCTATACTAGCGATACTATAAATACTTTTTTAAAGACTAACAATACCATACATACTACTTGAAAATAAATATTCCTTTACTCTAGTTTATCAAAAGTATACTTTAACCTCAAGGCCGGAGGCAGATTTCCATTATTTTCGAGTTTTTAAGTAATCTTTGGATCTACGTTACCATCTCAATTAAAGAAATATCCGTCTCTTAGACAAATTATCCAAATCGTCCCAAGATATATTGACTTATCTGCAAGCAATCTTAAGCTTATTAGAGTTACTTTCATTTTGATGAAAATCAACAATAAGTATAGCCAATACTTAGAAAGGATTGAAAAGCGGTCCTTTTATAGGAGGTTTGGGTTTTTAATTAATTCAATTTTTTTAATCATATTATTAATTGCAGTAATCTACTTCCTCATGAAGATGTACTATTCAAGATTTAGAAAATGAGCAAAGTCGAGCAACAGGTTGTTAAAGGACAGAAAGGACTCGCAGTCGCGCTACAAGATTTGTGCGGCCTTTCAGAAGTAATAGCTAAGGTAAAGCATAATGTTATCATGATTAATAACACTTCTTCGACTGCTCTCCAGTACAGAAATGGTGGAGACGGCTGTGGCCGCGGTCAACGTTTTCCCTGTTACAAGTTTGAAAGTTTACTTTATTCTAGGTAATGCGGCTATATGCTAGCTAGGAAAAAGGTTTTCAATGCTGCCGCACAGAACATCAATGATGTTATGAACAAGTTACATGTAGAAAGTCAGAAGCTATTAATAAGGTTGTGACTGCATAAGTTGAACAGATTGCCAGCAAAAGTAGGACTACTCTTTTACAAGTTACTGAGACCTCCCTGGTTATTGCTGAAGTTTGCCTTGGACTGAATGTTCAAGCTGGGCAATTAAAAAAGAAAATAGGCAGTATTAGTAACTTAGGACAGCACATTGATAACTTTCATGCAGGTGTCGGCATGGTGACAGTTCTTGTTATAAGGTTAGTGGGTAAAAGACTCTTCGATAGTTATCTGATGATTGGGGTAGAAATGTAGAGGCATATTTTATAATACAAAATAAAGCTAAAATAACGGACCTGCCGCCTGCTGCAATTTGGAATTTCCCTATAATAGCATCCCCAAGTCTTCGGTCGAATGTTGTTTCGGAAATTATTAATGCGGTAAACTTACTTGTTGACCCGCAGGCTTCATCAAGTAATATAGTAGTGCTAAATCTTAGCTTATTTGTTCTACGCTATTTCATGCATTAGGGTATGAATTCTATCGTACCTGGAAATGACTTTCCTTTTCTATTGCTTTTCCTATTTTCATTTAAATAAGGCTATGAGTTGGATCAAGATTAGGCGCGCTCCTGGAAATCAATTAGTTAGCTTGCATATGTTGCAAAAAATATATATATATATATATTTTTTTTTCGCCAATATCATCTATCAAGATATAATGTTCTTCTCAAGATGTCAATGATATTTATAAAGCTCCCGTCAAAATACCAGTACCCATAAAAATACTAATATCTGTAAAGGTATCAGCATCTTCCTTTAAGGGTAACTACTTCTATTACAGATTGCGATGCTTGATAAATTATAATGAAAATACCAACAATAGTTCCAGCAAAAAGAAGGGTAATAATGATCTTCCGTCCCATACCTATATAAATATTAAAGAATTTACAATTATCACTCGCTTCCTTTATAACAAGTCGACTAAGTCTATTAATCTTTTTGTTATAGTAAGCATGATATCTTGGATCTTTTGCTGGAAAGGCCATTTTCAAGATTATTGAGCGCGCCTCTTTTAGTATCAACAAGTATCTTAGAGGCATTTCAATCTATATCTGCCACCCTGAGATCCATGGCCTAATGGCATCTTTAGTTTAGCTATTTTGGGTAGTCATTTTTTCCTGTTTACTAACAAAATAGGCTTCTCGTGATTAAGAATCTTGGATTGATAATTATTATAAATATCAACAAAACTCTTAAAATACAAAAGTTCGCAGGAAGCGCAAATATGGAAGTCTATTAGTAGTTTTACCAATAAATAAAAAATCATGACTAGTGCGGCTAATAATATACTAGGGAAGTAAAGATTTAATAATAGCAATAATATTAGAAAAAGATGTGACAAGATTCGGAAATAGTAATAAAAAACATAAACAGATATATACCTAATCCTCCGATTTACAAGAAATAGATGTATCTCTGAAAATAAATAAGTTATTAGGTCTTACTTAGTAATGTAGTAATAAAAATGAAACATAGATTTATTAATATAAGGGCGCAGTAGAGCGTGTTACTTGCCATATTAGGAAATTGAACATATAAATAACACGACCACGACCCATTTTCAAAAAAGAGGCATAATTCCTTTTTCACAAATTAAGTATAACATTCCAATTAATTGATAGATTGATTATATATATTAATTTTTTTCATAACATAATTAGTTTTTTTATGTTTTGTTGAACCAATATCTCTTTGCCATGACCTTTCAGGGGCGTGGCAGCGGCGGGGCTCCGCCCCTTTAATGGACCAGGTCCTTAGAGGGCGGAGCGGGTAAGTGCTTAAGTGGCACCATCTGCTAAGACGTCTAAATGCTTTCTTTGATAGCTGGAAGTTCTGAAAATGTATGAAAAGCTGGAGGGCTTTTGACCATCCATTCAAGTGTCGTTGAATTTTGTTCAACAGCCCAAGGACTTGGAGCACACTTGTTTTCACTGGTTAAAATAAGAAAAACCACTACAAAGAAACAAAAAATTCCTATTACAGAAACATACGAGCCGAAACTACTAAAGGCATTCCATCCAGCGTAAGCATCTGGATAATCTGGAATGCGGCGTGGCATACCTGCCAGACCTAAAAAATGCATAGGAAAGAAAGTCAAATTCACACCAAAGAAAGTAATCCAAAAATGAATTTGACCCAAAGTCTCTGGATATTGAAGACCAGTTATTTTACCCGAGAGTAAGGAAAATCGGCCTTTTCTGTTCGATTTCCTTCTCAAAGAACCGTACATGACAGTTGCCCGTCATACGGCTCCCCTTATTCTCCAGCTGGTATATGTTTTTAACTTGAAACCATGGGTGTGGCTCAAAGTAATCTTGTCTGCATAAAGTTTATCATGATGATGCCTGCACAAGGATATTTTTTTTCGGTCAAGTACTGAGCCATCCAGTCAGTTTTTTCCTTCTGTGATTTAAAATGGAAAACCCGTTGATCATAGCTTGGTTGGCAATATGTATGAACTCCGAATCTTTTTTTTCTTGGCCCCTACTTAAGTCTTCTCCGGACTTTATCGAGCGCCCGATGTTTAGCGCTGCTCTTAATTGTAGGCGCATTTGGGGGATTTATCGTAAATATTTTCAGACCTAAGAAAAAGATCGATCCTATTTGAGATTATATAGGTTAAATTTGCTTTCTTTATATTAAACCTAATATTAAACCTAAGGAGGTCTTCTTTAAGGAATGATGTCACATTTTTATTATATGCTTCGCCAGAAATTGAAGTCCACACAATGATAGAGTCGTCTGCATAGCATATATGGTGAAGGCGTACATAGTTTGGATCCTTCTGGTCTACAGAGGTTATTCTTTCTTTCACAATCATTAAACTGCCGTCTCTCTTTTCTTTCCAAAGCAATCAAGTTACCTCCTAGCTTCCTACGTTTTTGTTTGTTTAATTGGGTCATATTTTGGTATACTTTCATTTCCCGTTTCTTTCGACTTGAGCCCTTCTCCGGCTCGAGCTTCAGGCGCAGGATCTTTTCGTTTTATTTGTGAAGGTAAATGTTGCACAATAAGAGTGAAAGCGTATTTCTTTGTAAAATGCCTGGGTCCTTAATATCTACTCTTACTATCTCGGCATTAAACATCTTATGCAATGTGTTGAAGAATCTTTGCTCATCTATAATCGTCGACATGATATCCACCAACTTTTTACGATAGATGGTGTCATACATAATATTTTGCAATGTCAAACTCCATTATCCAAGGGGTCCCCCTCCACTCTTGTTTGATCTGTCTGAAAGCGGTATAACATAAATAATCAAGGCGAAAACCATGAGACGCCCTTAAGAATCTTGGCTCATAGATGGATGGCTCCCAACACTATCTTCACGGCCACACCATTTTTTCTTTAAGACTCGCCATAGTTAAGGGCCGCTTTTTTACTTTACCGGGTTTTGGTACTAGGATGCGTCTGGAAAGTTGAAATTAAAAAAACCTCCTTTAGCTTTTCAGACGTCCAGTAAATCCATTTCATACTCATTTCCTCCAAGGTCTCTTTTTTAATGTTTTTCTTAGGTTTGATGTCTCCTGGTTTTGACTTTAGGTGTTCATATACAGTAATCAAGATTTGGGGGTCTGAAATAATGTCAATAAGTTTCCTGTATTTTCCATCAATAAAACACTTATGTATACTGTCAGCTGAAAGACAATCTAAAACAGTCTGTAGACTCGCCTTAGTTACTTTCTCATAGAATAAGGCAGACTCAATATGCCCTACTTCTTCTTGATAACTCTCAGATAGAAGTCAGGGTTATCAAGTCATCGCTGGCCCAATCAGGTTCCCCTGATAAGTCCTGGTGATAGTTACTTCAACCTTGTTTCGACCGTTTCCAGTCCCATTTAGAGAGCCTTCTAGGCATTGATTGGGTTGTGGTGAGTTTAAGATTTTTCTTCCCAACGTATCATTTCTAGGGTGTCCACTATACGGGGCCTCTCCTTCCCTTGGATCGGTGAGGGAAATGGTACATACATAGCAAAAATGATCTACACTCGGCACCCTTAAATTGTGGCGGGTATACCTGACTACAGGCAGGCGTCCATTATTGAAGTTCGTTATCCTACTCTCCTTGACGGTAAATTTCCCGGCCTCGAAGCTTCCATGGCCGTGTCCTAAGATAACGACCGCCGAGGCAAGGATTAGCATAATAGGCCCAACGCAGAGACGTCCGTCTCCAGCAAGATTAGCGAGTATCGTACCTCGCGCTATCCAATAGTAGAATCCTGCAAATAAAGCAAAAACAGCTCCCATAGAAAGAACATAATGGAAATGTGCAACCACATAATAAGTATCATGTAGAGCAATGTCCAGCCCAGAATTGGCCAATACTATTCCGGTAAGAGTAGAGTAGGTGCCCTTACTCGCATGAAGGCCGAAATCTGGTTTTCCTTTGCGCTTTCAGTGCACCTCTCTCGTAACCGTACATGACAGTCTTTCCATCATACGGCTTGCATGCGCGTTTGATTCTTTCACAACTTAGCACAGTTTTCATAGTCTGTACTGACTCTTGAACATGTTAAACAAGGCTGCCTTTTTGGTCTTCTTTTTCTCTTTTATTGAGTCTTATTTCAAAGGAGAGCCTCAAGTATTTCCTGCAATCGACTTTATTGTGGTAGAGTAAAGGAATATTTGCTTGCTTTCTGTTGAGCATAGTCATCACCTTGTCTATTTGTGAGACGTCCTTGTTGAGTTGGCTCAACTTTCACATGTGGTGAATCTTCACTGGTCTAGAGCATTCAATGTTGCTGACTAGACATTTGTTCTCGCCTAGTATATATCTGCTGTTTAGCCTTCGGAAGAGAGGCATGGTCCATAGTTTTAGTGGCGAGACCAATCTTTGAAGTCCTACAAGTTGGGTATGGGTAGGAGTAGTTTGAATTTCCTTAATTCTTATGCGCTCTCTTTATTTTGGCTCAAACTACCAACACCAGAAAGTCACCTTTGAATTCCAGGTTTGTATTTTCGTTGGGCTTACGTAGAATTCCTGGGATATAAAACTTCCGAAAAAGCCCTTTTTCCTCTCATCATCTTCATTTGTCCCATTGTAGTTGTAAGGCGTTTGCTCTTTTCAGGCGCTTAGTCTCGTTTGTTGCTTTTTTGAGATTTTTTTGTAGACAAGTTGGCCGTCTCTGACTGGTACTTTATATTTGGCCGCGTACTCTGCGCTAAAATTTTCGTATGTCTTCGAGGCTCTTTGTCGCCCGAGTCTTATGATTAAAGTGCGAACATAGTTGCCCTTGATTATGAGTTTCAGGTCATTTGTTAGTCGGTAAAACTTGTCGACAAACGAATAATAGTTGCATATTTCTTTTGTGATCTAATTATAGTATTCGAAATCGAGGTTGTGAGAGCATTTGGTCAAAGCCATAACAAGGGGGAGGTTGGGTTTTTTGAAGACTCAAGATTGGCCAATTTATTTATGATCTTGTCCTTTGGAGTGTTAAGACGAGCTTGGTCTGACGTAATATGATGCCTTCGGCCCATGAAGCGTGTCAACGCTCGCTTACCTTAGTCTTTAAGAAGAGAGCGTGGCTCTCTCTAAGGTGCGTTACTTGAGTCTTTTTCCCTGATAGATTAAGTTTTTCAAGTGTTATTTTAAGAAGCCTTTTTATTTTTTTTATGAAATGAGGACTTCATCTTTACTCGCTATGAAGATTATAAGGATACTGTTTGCATACTGCATGTAGAACATTTGGCGAAATCCCCAATCGTTCCACACTCTGCTTGGGATTTGATCTTTCTGCTTTCTCAGCTCTTCGGCTTCGGTTGTGTTTCCTTTGCGTCTGTAGTCTTTTGTCTTGTTGTTTAGGTCTGACCTTTGCGGGTTAATGGCTTTTTGGTTTTCCTCTAGTTGAATATTTATTCTTTGTCTCGGACCCAATAATTTAATGTGTGAAAGTAGACGTTTGCCAACAGCGAGGACAGGTTGCTCTCTTGTAGGGTGCCCTCCCCCCTCATTCAAACGCTTTTGAGGGTCCAGCTCTTTTTTTGCAGTCTTCCTGTATCCCGCTCTTAGCGCCTTCCAAATGAGTCGTATTCCTTGTTTTCGATCTTTTCTTCTATTCATCAAAATTTGGTGGTCGATTGAGTCGTAATATTTTGTTATATTCCCTTTCAGAGCCTAGTCGTAGTTTTGCAGCCCAATCCCAATTGACTGGCCGAATGGCATAAATGAAATGGTCGGAAACCATGAGAAGTGCTGAGGAAGATCGGTTCGTAAATAACTTCTGGTATTATCCTAATTGCTTCTAGAACGATTTTTTCTCTGAGGAAGGCCACCGTAAGCGGCGGGCGTTCGCCTGCCTGCTTCTTAAGTATGAAGCACCTCCTACCTGATTAAAATTGGAACTGTTTTGAGCAAAGTTCCGGTTTCCTGTATTCATGTCTTTCTGATGCCGTCTAATATTTGTCAAGGGTGCGCTTTGCTCTGGGATGGACTTGAGACCTTTGTACATCAACTTAATTAGGTCTTCCTCAAGTAGAAGCCTGTAGAGCTTAAGGTTTACATGGTCAGGGTTGCTCCTGTTGTTGTTAAGAATGGAATGCAGTTCTTTTGCTACCAGGTTATCTGCCTAACTAGTGAAGTCCCTACACGCCTGCGCGCCTAGCCCGCGTAACGAGGGTATAGCAAAAATCTTTTTTTGAACCCTGTTTGTTGAGGGCCTCCTCAGCAGGAGAAATCAGTAGGTCACCTGCCGTCCCGTGCTTGACAAGAATGGCGTCATCCGGTTAGGTGTCGGAATTGGGAACCTTAGGTCCTTTGTAGCAAGTAAAGCGTACTCGGGCCTCACAATTGCTTGCGTCCCGCGGCTTTCTGGCCGCGAGGATTTCAGGAGAGTTGACGCGTTGACCTGGGGGGGGGTCCGCCGGGCTCGCCTCCTGTTAGTGCAGTTTACCTTGTTGCTTTTGGTTCCTCTCGTTGCCCCTTTAGGGTTCCACCTTTCGGAAGCCCTCAAAGGAGGGGTTTTTTCACCCCCCTCATTTTTGCTTTTAAGGTCTCCCCTATACGTCAACTGGAGAGAAAATACGTCTGTCGCCATCCTTTATGCGGGGTTATAGTGAAGTAAACATCATCTATTTTGGTTAGCACGTCGCACCCCCCTACAGTAAACAAAAAGATAAATCCTACAGCAAATAACATTGGTGTTTTATATTGTATTGAACCTCCCCACATGGTAGCGATCCAACTAAAAATCTTTATTCCAGTAGGCACGGCGATAATCATGGTAGCCGCAGTAAAGTAAGCACGTGTATCAACGTCTAAGCCTACAGTAAACATGTGGTGCGCCCATACAATAAATCCAAGAACTCCAATACTGATCAGAGCATAAACCATGCCTAGATAACCAAATACACGTTTTCTTGAAAAGGTAGAGACAATATGACTAATGATACCAAATCCCGGCAAAATTAAAATATAGACTTCAGGATCAGGATAGATTCTGCCGTTTCCAGCAAAGCCCCCCACAGAACCCAGCGAGCCCCTCTCAAAGCACTGGGCTCTTCGCAGAATATGCCTATAACCTATGTAGTCTACTTTCGAGCTATAACAAGACACCAAGAATGCACAAGGGATTTATGCAATAAATTACCATGCACCTCCGAGTTTTCAAAAAAAGGCCGCAGGTTGTGAATTTCTAAATTAAAGCTAGTCAAATAACCTAAGCCTTGATTGCATATGGGACACATACCCTTCTGGCAGATGAACAGCCTGCTAAATTCATTATCTTTCCTGTCAACCACAACCTTTTCCCGATAGCTTTGAATTTGAAGGTTCCATTCATCAAACGGGGTTGAATTTACAAAAGGATTACCCAGATCACGAGATGCTCGGAACATATGAGCAGGAACACCTTTTACCATAGACGCAAGAGATGTGATCCATACCACGTTAGCACGACGTCGTTTGGCACCTACACTGGGCTTGGTCCAAATAGCATGAAAGTACCAAAGTCTGTCACGAGGAGAGGAAACCCCCTGATAGAATCGGGAAACCAATATGGGGCGAGGAGTTTTAGGGAATTTATGATGTAAATATCGCCAGCTTCTATGCCAGATCCAATGATCTAGCAAACTAAAGGTACGAAGAAAGTTGCCAATCCCAAAATAGTTGCCCCAACCATGAAGGATTGGGTTTATTAATTTGATTATTTGATAAGGAGAGAGATCTCTATTTTCAGTAAAGACACTTTTGATTTTACGTTTCAGCGACATTATCTCATCAGGATTAGGATAGACGTAGAGGTTTCTGCGAGTGAACCTTTTTCCTGCCTTCCATTGGGTCGTAATTCGGCTATGGAAGCAAGCCCTATCGATTTTATGAAAAATAAAGCCGATAAAATGAAGTCTCTCTCCAATCTTCCACGGAAATATGCGGGTTTTTTCTGATGATAATTGGAGGCCATGTTCTGCCAGGAAACTTTTGGCTTCTTCGAAATATTGTTCCACCAACCTCTCATCATTAATAATAATAACAAAGTTATCAGCATACCTGATGAGGCGGACTAATGTTGTTTTTTGGGTCTGGCAAAAGAGAGACTTATGGCCTTTTCCTTTAATCCATTTCGTCCTTTTGAGGTTAGTCATAGCGGTCTGCTGTCTGGTAGTTACTCTCTCTTCTAATCCATCTAGGGTAAAGTTTGCAATTAAAGGGCTTATGACACTGCCTTGAGGGACCCCCATAGCAGAAACTTCAAGTTCCCCTTGATATTCAATTGGACTCTTAAGCCATTCTTCAAGTATCCTTTTTGTACCACTAGGCATGGGGAAATTATTTAAGATCCATTGATAGGATATTTGGCTAAAGAAAGCTTTTATATCAACATCAATCACCCATTTGGTAGAAACAAAATATTTACTATCTTGTTCCCTCTTATTGTCGCAAACCTTGCGCACTCTTTCCGTTTTCGTGTTTAGTATGGCGGCAATTTCACCCACCGCCATGTGTGCACATTTTCCCTTTCGAAATCCAAAACTATACCTGTCAGCAAAGGGTTCTGTCACAGGTTCAATAGCTAATTTGAACAAGTGCTGCACGGTCCTGTCAAATATTGTGGGTATTTTCAGCAGCCTTTCACCACCCCTTAGTTTAAAGATGGAAATATGGCGAACAGGTGAGCTCTTGTAGTTTCTCAGATTAATCCAAGAGATACGACGAACTAGACTGATTCGGGAAGAAGCTTCTAGTATTTCACCATCGACTCCCGAGGTTCGACTTCCAAAAGTATAATATAAATTATCTACGGCAATTATTCGAGAGGTTAGTCGAGTACAAATTTCAAGCATGCAGTCTCTCAGGAGCGGGTTTCCCAATCCTAGGGAGGCTGCTAAGAGAGAGAGGATCCTTTGTTGGTTTTTGACTAATTGATGGATAGCCAAAAATTCCTTTTCTAATATTGGCCAACGACCCTCGTTCATGATGACCGCGGCTTTCCTGGCGACAATTTGTGATTTTTTCCGAATCTCCTTCCATTCAGCCAAGAGACTGTCTGGAGATCCTAGACCATTAGAGAAGCCACGTCTCTCTTTCCACGTAAAACGTTTTGGCATTACCTGCATGTTACTGCATATAGCCTTACGTCTCATCTCACCCTGTGATGGCATCATTAATTTGGATATATTAATGATGTCCAATTGAACGGAAATCCTGATTTCGGCTCTTGAAAAAAGTTCCACCACAAGGGCAACGCTACCAATAGAATATCTGTCTTTTCGAAAGATGTTGGGTCTTGGGTGGTCCGCCCGGGCAAGGGCCGAAGGCATCTTGCACGCAATGTGTGGGATCTCACCCTTAAAGGAAGAGAGGGCACACTCTAATCCCAAGAGATCCCTCCTATTACCGGGGTCTGACCTAAAAGAGTTTAAAGCTAAAGCAGAATAAAAAACGCCTTTTTTTCCTTTCTTGACACTATCCTCTACCCTTCTCATGACATCGACTCCCAGACATCCCGCCTCATTACCAGTTATCTGCATTCTAGGCAGATAGTTTACTTGAGGCACAGAACAGCTGTGCTCGCCTAGGTGGCGCTGTAAGGGCAATGTACCACCTTTTCTATTAGCGCAATCGCGCCCATGACCAAAAAACCAAAAAAGATGCTGGTATAAAATTGGATCTCCTCCTCCTGCAGGATCAAAAAAGGTTGTATTAAAGTTCCTATCAGTTAATAACATGGTAATTGCCAATTTATTCACACACGTTTGGTCGGTGGAGCCTAAAAAAAATCAATTGATTTTTCATGCCCGGTGTGGTTTGGACTATTTTTTTATCTCTTCCTAATTATACCTACTTTGATGCGCACAATCTTCCTTCGGCTTACATCAGATGCTCTTCGTGTAAGATCGTTTTATGGATGCGTCGCCAATTATGCTAAAAAAATTTTTTTTCTTTTGCTCGAAAGCTTCTTTTAATGGAAGGGTGGGTAGCGTCTTTGACCATGAGGCCGAATAATTTGCAAAAAATATGATCATGCAGCCATCACTCCAAATCAAGCCGGCCAAATAGAATAGGTACCAACCTTTTATTTGGCCAGATGGCAAAGGCACAAATGTAGGTTTGGCCAGAGATATTTGGCGTATAGTCTCTGAGGGTGAATTATCATGGTTCGTTCCCTGCTGATCGTCTTTGCAGAGTTCCCAGCATATAGTCAAATTCGACCAAGGCATCGCTACCTTGTCAGGCGCAAATACACCTGCCAATACTGGAAGAGATAATAAAAGTAAGAATGCTGTCACTAATACAGACCACACAAATAAAGGTAATCTATGCATGGTCATTCCTGGGCCACGCATGTTGAAGATAGATAGGGGTCAGTCTATGCTGCCCTCCGAACCATACGTGACAATCTTTTGTCATACAGCTCTCATTCAGAAAACTTCAATTGCTGAGATTGTTGTATAAGGTCTTTTTATAGGAATGGGTTACCCAATAGAGGCCGCTAATAGGATTATATTATTTATATTTCTTCTCTATCAAGCTCCCCTACATGATACGCTTTGTGGTGAGCTTCACATAATGAAATCTGTTTTTGTTTATACGCTCTGGGCCACCATTCCTGGTAGGTCACCTTATTTCTTATTCAAATTTTTGCTTAAATGTTTCAAACAGTCCTTACATGATGCATCTCCACATTCCTATCACTGTAAATGACACCTGCTGGCCTAACCCAGACTTAGATCTTTTTTCAGCTCAATAAACCTGGATAACCAAATACGGAGTGGCCTTTGAGCTCTTCACCTTGCAATCATATAGAACCTCATAATTATTCATAATGGTCAGGCTGCTGAGTATTTGGGCATTGAAGGTTAGCTTTCAATTTATTGAATGCTTTCCTTTCAGTTTGGAGCTTATATTTCAAAGCTGAGATTAGAGTGCATGAGTAAACTAGGAACTATATTACTCTTTGTATATTTCCTCTATTACCCACAAAAAAGTAATAGTTAAGCAGTCCTATAGTCTTATGGGCTAGGATATCTAAGTATGATAGTCCTACCAATCTTCTCATCACAGTTGGGTATATCCTATTTTTATGGTTTCTTTTTCATAATTTCCGTGCCTTTAGTTTGAGCAACATATCTTTGATTGGAGCAAACACCTTCATTCGGGTGTGAGCTCTCCGTGTGATTTTGAAATATTTAGTCGTATGTATAAAACGATCTCTCTATTTCGGGGGCTTTTTGACATTTAGCCCCTGAAGAGTGAAACCATTTGCTACTTAAATGTATTATAAGGATACTATCTACATTTAACTTTAGACCACACGCTTGTTCAAGGAAGCTTTCGATTTCCGTTCTTATTTCTTCAGCCCCATTTTCGATGCCGAAAATAAAAACTACGAAATCGTCAGCCTTATGTGGCTTAATTGTCGGAAATGAAGATCTAGTATATTATATTTGGGATTTTTCCCTATCTCCATCAGTATAGCTCTTCGATTTGCTAGATTACGAGAATAATTTCTTTTCTTACGGAAGAACCCGTAAGTTTAAATTTGGCGTCTTGTAACATTTTTCCTTCTTTGAATTTTTTTTCCATACTGAGCATAAATTGATCTAGTTTGTGAAGAACTATGTTACATAAGAGTGGAATTAAAAAGCTATCTTAGAAAGTACCCAAATGCGTGCAAAATAATGACTACTTTTCAGATCGAAATAACCTGCTTTCAGGGTTTTAATAATAAGTTCTAGTGTCTGTTAACATTTTACCACGGCCCTCAGCCTTTTCATGATGATGGGGTATGGTATCCTATTGAAGCACTTGAATATGTTATCTTGAATTACCCCCAAATGGTTACTGCCTTTCAAATAGATAAATTGCAGTGTCGAATGACACAATCTATCTAGTCTGAATTCATGGGAGCTGTCTATAAATCGTTTTTCCGGCTTCCAAGACCATTATTTAAAATGCTGCACTATTTTTTCTCTTGGAGAAGCAAGACCTAGAGGCCTTTTCTTTTTTTTATTAGGCTTGGATATTAATACCTTTAGCGCAGGTAAAATGAAAATCTGGCCCTTGCATATACATTCCACAAGTTCAAAAAACCGATTTCCATCCAATCCATCAAGGGACCGACCTTTCTTTGTCAAGCCAAGAAAGCTAGTTTTATAAGTCATATTGCCAGGCTTACCTTAAATACTTTCATAGCAGTAAACCAGAAATATAGGATCTGATAGAATTCTTATCAGTCCACTATAGCGTCCCTGGTTATTTTTACAATTGTTTACCATTTTCTTAGCATATGTACCGGCATCACTCTGTTAACTATTTTTTTGATTTATTTGGATAGGCTTGCGAGAGGAACTTTTTTGGCCCGAGACAGACGAAGAACTATAGATTGCTTTCTGACTAGTCACCTTTGTGTCCTGACTGAGTTGGTCTCCCTTCCCCTCGCTACTATGAGACCTCTGAGCCCGCGCATCGTTTGTCAGACGATGTAAAGCGGTTACTTCCCGCGGTTGTTCTATTTTCGTGTTTTTGCTCTGATCTTTGTCAGAGCCCCCAGTAGTTTAAGGTCCTTGCACACTTGCTCGATTGCTTAAGCTGGTTCCTATGTTGAAATCACTTGTGGCTGTCTGACAACTATGACCGCTCACTACATTAGTCAAAGCTTTCGCCCAGATTGGGTCTTGGGTTACTTTGCCACATATATACTGACGTATTTTGCTTGAGATATATAGCCCCTTTTCAGGCAGTGAGTGCGTATCAAGTTGGTTAACCTAACCTTGACCACCCTAGTTAAAGGACAACACCAAGAAAAAAAAATATCCTTTAGCCTCCCCATTGACCAACTGCTCGCAAACATGATGGATTATTGGCCCAAGATGCTGCATTGGCCTGCTGCACGTATTTTCCTATGGAAGTCAGACATACATGTAAGAATATGGGTATTATTCCTAACCGAAAACGAGCCTCGCACGGCACACTAGTGATAAAATTGATAGAACCTAAGATAGAGGAAACACCCGATAAATGAAGACTAAAAATGGCTAAATCAACAGATCCTCCAGAATGACTGGTTATACCACTTAAGGGCGGATAGACCGTCCATCCAGTACCAGCACCCACTTCTACCAAAGCAGAACTTAGAAGAAGTAACAATGACGGTGGTAACGGCGGGTAGGGTATTTTTTCCCTCCCTCGAAGCCGTACATGATAGTCTCCCATCATCCGGCTTTCTTCTCCCCCTTACTTTACTAATTTTACCATCGAGTCTTACCACGGCAAGATCTACGTGCTCGTAGAGCAATTTACCTCAGTGAAGCGCCTGGTGATGAGGTTTACACAGTGGGATTTTTTTTCAATTAATCATCGCATGAATAGCTGCAATTCCTTTCGTCAATTTACCCCCTCACTAGATATTACAGTAATCCTTCTCTGTTTCCGCGCCCTATTTGATTTGCGCACATAGTGCATCTTCATTTTTGTATCCCTACAACCCTTGACCACATATCTGCCCATCATCAGACGACTTCAAGATAAATGGGTGAACGCTCTAGATAACAGCAAGTCTATATCTATAGGAAAAGCCTCGATTAGGAATTCCTTGTTAAGGTGAGATCTTTTGGCAGTCTTTCAAAAGGAGGCCGTAAGAAATCTATTTTGGTCCTTGATGATCAAATCTCGACCAAACATCCCGCTTTTTTTGCAGAGCTCCTATGCTTGTCGGCTAAGGTAAAGATAGCTGATCATCTCACTTAGTAGTCCACCAGTTTTCGAATTTTCAGAAAATTACCACAGCAGGCGTTTGGTATTCCTAAAAAAACAAACACAAAGCACTCGATTATGGATGGCTTCCTTTGTGGTCGGTATCAGTTTATTTACTGATGCCAGGCGGTTAGCCAAGTCCATTATTCTGTCTTTACAAAATTTTATAGGATTTCGAAGATGGGTGTCTATAGCTTTATAGGTAAAGAGCCCTTTATTCTGCAAATTGATACCTAGTTACTTTTACGCGTTTTCTGAAGTTTTGGCATGAAAATTGAAGTCTTTGCATGCCTTATCCATGGTACGGATAATATTTTTATAGGCGGTTTTCACTGACAGAGGATATCTATTTTCAACCTTGGTAATAAAGGAGGTCTCTTTTTTGTGTTATGAGCTTCTTGAGGTCACCCTTTTGTAGTGAGGACTGTAAGTCTAAGGCAGTTTTGCTGTCGAGTTCCATAGCTTTATCAAACATTGCCTTTTTTGCCTTTGGTTTTGACTTGAAGGCCAATAGATAACCACGAGACCATGCCTGGCTGCCCTACTTGGTTCTATCGGGCCTTCTGTCGCTGCTTGCACAGGATAATTAGCCTCTGACATGGCCTCTCTTCTCAAAGACCTGAGAGGAAGGACGCCGCCATTTCAAGACAGCTACAGTTTTGATGTAGATGCCTAAGAATTGAACCTTAGCTGAGGTTGTATATACCATGTCGTCTTGCCCTATTTTCGGTTGTAGGTTATATTCTAAAAAAGAGATGACGCGTTTCGATTTTTTCTATTTTTTTTTCGAGTTCAGTGATTCCTAGTAGAGAGTTATCTGCATAGCAGACGTACTTAATCTTGATGAAGTCAGGGTCCAGGTAGTCAAAAATGCCCGCAAGTCTGGCCTCTCGCTTTTTACTCTTGCGGAGGTTGGCTGGCGATCTTTTGGAGATCGTAATCTAAACGACGCTTTTCAAGTCTGGTTATCTTAGTGGCCTCAGCAAAGACCTAGGACTTTTTGCCGTTTTACGATACTCTTATTGTATACATTGGACCCTCTTATTTGACGGGTTCCAATATGTGTTATAAAACAGAGAAGATAGGCTGTTTTATTGGGGAACTCCTTCATTTCCAGATAGACCTCCTTTTCCTTCATCGCCTCCTACGAGACCGGCATTAAATATCTTGTAAATTAGGTCCATTAGACGTTGGTCTTCTTAGTTTTGAGGATATTTACCGGGTGATGGCGGTTAATGAAGTCAAAAAATTTTGCAATGCCAAATTCCAAAAAGCACAAAATTCCAGTCCAAGTATTCTTAATTTATTTTTAGGCCGAATGGCACCTGTGGCCTGGCCTGATGGGAGTGGTCGCTAAAGTTTCCTTTTGAAAATGCGTATTGCCTCCTGTATGATTTCGTTTTTGGGGGGTCTAATAGTTAGTTAGAGGTCTCTCTTCATTAGGTTTTTTGGGCTTGGAAATCATAACACGTTAAGCCGGCCTGAACTTGTACGTTCTGTCTTTAAGACGGCACAATGTATTATCAAAGCAACTTCGGTCGATATCCTCCATCCAAAGTTTCGCCCAGCTCATTGCCCGGACATATTGCCAGGTCTTGACTTTATCTTCTCGTATGCGTCTATGAGTATGTTGCGGTCAGCTATAGTATTCGTTAGTCCAACAAATTTGCCATTACCCGATGGTTCCAGCTTGGCTAGTTTTTCTAAACTCACACCACTAGTGTGAGTGTTCGGCAGCCTTAGCTCGTATTTCTAGCATGGAGAGAGGCCCAACTACATCGTAGAAGGTCATTGCCTCCTGTTCTTCTGTCGTCCCCCGGGCGTAAAGTGCAAAATTCCAACCCAGCGTCCTTATGGTTATCATCCTTTCCGTCTCGTTCGATTTCAGTTCTGCCCTCCCGGTTTTTGGGCGCGCTTGTGTGTGGTGGCCGTCCTTGCGGTTTGTTCGTTCGATAGAGGTTCCTTTTTCCCTTGGCTGCTGGTGGTCTTCGTGTATTGAGCGTACGCAATTGCAATGGGGCTGCTCGCTCTGAGGTCCCCGCTCCTTAGCTTAGGAAGGTTACCGGTACTGAGGTTCGTGAAACTGCACTCCTAAAATCTTACCTCGCCAGAAGACATCGCGAACCCTACTCTCCTAAAGGTCTTCAGGTGCGCCCCAGCGGGTTTATCGCCTAAAACCTCGGCGCATGGGCTATAATCTATTACGGGACGTGGGTGTTTAACCCCGCACAACCAGAAACTAATATTATTTAATCGTGGAAATGCCATATCAGGTGCACCTATAAGAATTGGAACAAACCAATTACCAAATCCACCTATCATCGCAGGCATAACCATAAAAAAGATCATTAAAAAAGCGTGAGCTGTTATTAACACATTATAAAGTTGATGATTTCCACCAAGAATTTGATTGCCAGGTTGTGCTAATTCCATACGAATTAGTACTGAAAAGCATGTACCCATTACTCCAGCAATGGCACCGAAAATACAATATAGAGTGCCTATATCTTTGTGGTTTGTAGAAAACAGCCATCTTTGTGCAAAATTGTTCATTTTATAACCCCATCTTTCAATAATATCATGCTTTGTTGAACTAATTTTGACTGATGTTCTCGTAATTTGGAAAAGCGAAATTCGTCACAAACTGTTTCGCGAAAACAAGTTACTATCTTCTCTTGTAGACTGATGCGAGAATGCTCCTGAATAGCTAACAGTGTTTTTAACTTTTGCTCTATTTGTTGGCGCAACACAGCTTGCACTGTCTGTTTGCACTTAGGTGCACAGCGCGTAATTATATCATTTATACATGATTCTCCGATTACTTGCGTACTTGAATGCAAACTGGTACTATGTAATTCGTGCTGTTTTTTTAACTCGGACAATAGAGCTTCCCGAGAACTCATCAATTGCTGTAACTCTAAAAGAAGAGCTTCGCTTCGCGCATCAAAAGTAGCTTTTAAAGTTTCACCAAAGGTTTTTTGAGTAAATATGATAAAACCTACAAAACTTAAAACTACAATAACTTCTTCATTATAAATTAAGATTTGTTTTGAACTCAAAACACTAAAAATTAAAGTAGCAAATATGAGCAATTCACGCATTTGTATTCCTCTTCTTTCTTGGTCCGTTTTGGATATTTACTAGAGTGTTCCTCTGTCCGCGTAAAACATATATTTTGTTGAGAGCGGTGCTTTGACGTAAAGCTAGAAAAGTGTGATGATAAGTAGAGGGACTCATGGTTGAGAGTGCGTTTTTTATTATTATTTGTGAGACACTAATTTCTCCCAAGAAACATACATAAGATTTATTCATTTTTTTCAATTGATTAGCATTTAAGCTTTTTACCATTTCGTTACACCACCTAGATGCTCCAGATACACTCGAATACAGATAGGATATACTGGTGTCGAAGCATTCTTGGAAAAGCACATCCTGTTCAACACTGTAATTGCTCAGCTCTGTGCCTACATTTTGATGTGAAATCAGCTGCTCTCGTAGTTTGAGAATGCGACTTATTTTGGGTAATCCATCATTATATAATAGTACGTAAAGAGTCATATAAAACACACATAACCAAACAAATTGCGTCAAATACGTAAATTGATCTAGTTGAGGCATTTTCTTTTTATTTTTTTTTTGCTGATTTAAATATTTATTAAATTACAAGAAAAGAAAACAAGTTTTCTTCTCTGAGTCCTTAATGCTAAAGCTCTTTAAGCAAAACCTGCCGCCAAACAGGCCGCAGTCGCAGAAAGTTGGAGACAAAAAAATTCGTAAAAAAACTAGAGTCATGACGAAAAAATCTATATTTTTTTTTATTAGCATTTTACATAATGCAAAGCGAACACCATGATTTTTTTGGAGTCCAGACGAAAGAGAGATATTTTTTAAGCTTATAAATAGGTCAACTAGAAGCTACTCATACTTCCACTCTTCCCTATTTTATTATTGAGGTCTTGAGTCTGGGCATATCCCCCTGCATTATTGGAGGCGCAGGGCGATGAGAAATTGCTTGTAGTCGCACTAATTGGTCATTTCCATAACATTATCTCTTCAAACCCAGTTTTGAGTTGCTTTGCGTTAACACACTGACAAAAATGAATTTATTGCCCGGCCTTGGTCTTTGAGTTTAAATATGTTGTTTGTGGTGGATTTTTCCGTATTTTCACGCGTTTTTTCAATGTAAGCTTGAGGCTTGGGGCCCAAGCGTTTCAAGCTCTGTTTGGTTTTTGGGGTTGTGGAAACCATGGGAAGAGAGCTGAATTTTTTTTTTTAATTTTTTTTTGATGCGCTTTTGCCGGCGAAAAAAAATCTATTTTGCCATCATCAATATCTTTTACCACGATATTGCCGATTTTCGGGTTCATATTCAAAATGGAAAAAATTCTCCATTGACTATGAAAGACTTTTCTACTTCTGCGAAGACTCTTTGGAAGGAAAGCTATATGACCTGCAATTGCTATGGCATAACCTCCTTTGACCGAATTCAAAAGAAAGCCTTTGACCAAATTATGGTCACTTTGCCAAATTTTGGTTAGTTCAGTCCAAATTAGTTTACTTTTACATTTCCTCTCTAACGGGTTTGGCAAAAGCATCTTTAGTTCACCAAACACTTCCACATCTTCAATTCCCAAAATAAACCTCGCTTGCTTGGTGATTGGCACTCTCTTCAGCTCGTGTTGGAAACAAATTATTAGAGTCTTCAGTCCTGTATCCACCAATACCATGTTTTGTTGTAATTTTTTTATCGAACATTGTATAGCGCTTCCGCGTAATGGATTCAAACTAGAATTATATTTGGGAAATAATTGAGTAAAGCTCATTTTGCTTCTTTCTTTTTTCTTAGTACTTACTTCTTAATCTTATTTTTTTGCTTATAGAGGCTTCCAGACCACGCTGCGCCCTCATAATAAGTTTTATAGGAAATACAATTACATAGTAATTACTAGAGAGTAGAGCGAGACTCAGGCTGCAAAAAAAATAGGGGCTTTGCCCTTTGCCTTGATGGGCAAGGAGTCGCGTCCTCTCATAAAACCGTACATGATAGTTTTGCATCATATGGCTTTCTGCTCAAAGCTATGAAAAAAAAAGTCTATATTTTTTTTTTGTTAATATCATCAATTCCTTGTCACCAGTTGGCCCATCTTGCCGAGAAAGAGTCTGGTGCCGTCGCCGTGTAAATAAACACGCGGCTCTTTACTGGTTAGGCTTGAGGGGCTGCGAAGCCTGTGGCCTTTCATTTCTTTTTTAGACTCTTTGCACCAAAAGTCTAAGAAATGGCTAAGTAACATAAAGGTAATGTATTGGATTGCAAATCCTAGAAAGATGGTTCAAATCCGTCCTTAGCCTACCTTACAATTATACTGTTTTTGCAGAAGTGCTGACTTATTATCTAAAGTCAAAAACCTTGATCAACCTTTATACTTATCCACCATCTGCGACGCAGGCAGTGCAAGCAACAACCGGCTAAGCGCCTGCGGCCAAAAAAAAAGGTATATTTTTTTTTCAAATTAAGGCAAGGCTGTGTTTTATACTTTAAGGTTGCTTCTTTTCTGGAAAAAAGAGCAAAAAAATATATATATATATTTTTTGTAGAGCAGCCCCCAGAAAGAAGCATGCTTTTATTCAAAGCCACTGAGAAATTGAACTTCAGACCACTTTATTTTATTGAAGGAATAAATAATATTTTTTTCTGAGCTCCTTAGAGATGCTTGAATTTAAAGCTTCACTCTATTGTGTTTAGAAGTGGATTTGAACCACTGACACAAGGATTTTCAGTCCTTTGCTCTAACCACCTGAGCTATCTAAACAAAAATCAAAAGGAACTATGTACAATTCTAGTTTGTTGGTTATTCAAAAATTACTAAGTACAAACGCATATCTGGGCCATCGGATACCTACTTCCGATTTTCAAGGATATTTATACGGATTTAGAAATGAAATGGCTATTATTAATTTAGAAAAAACACTTATTTGTTTACGAAGGGCTTGTAATTTGATTGAATTTATTATTCGTGCAAAAGGCCATTTCTTATTGGTAAATACTAATCTAGAATATAATAAAATAATTCAACAAATGGCAAAAAAAACCAATCAAAGCTATATCAATCATAAATGGATTGGGGGTTTTTTAACTAATTGGAAACATATGAAAAATGTACAAAAACACTTTCAGGATTTCTCCGCGCATTCCAATTTAAAGGACGCCTCCACATCTTCGCCTTTCAATTCTTTTCCACGTTTTAGAAAGATGCAAAAATGTTTTGAAGGAATCGTGACACACGATATTCCAGATTGTTTGGTAATAATAAATGCAAATAAAAATTCCATGGCTATACTTGAAGCTGATCAATTACAAATACCTATTGTATCTTTGGTGGATTCTAATATTCCAAACAGATTACAAAAATTAATAACTTATCCTATTCCAGTAAATGATGATTCTATACAGTTTGTATATTTATTTTGTAATTTGATCACGAAAACAGTCATTCTTTCACAAAGTGCTTAGCTGCTCTCGCAAAACCCTTTGAGTGGGGGCCGCAGAGCGTAGCTTTTCAAAAAAATATATATATATTTTTTGAAATCTTTATGGCTTTCCTGGTATTTATTTATTTTATTTATAGCACCAATTAACTGAAAAAATATCTATTTTTCAAATTGATAAACTCAAAAAAAGAACCTCGAAACTCTTTTTCAAACTATTTTCTCAACAGATTTTACTCAATTTATCTACACTAATTACGACTTTTTCCTCATTTTTGTCGTATATTGTAGTCATGCCCTTAATGATAGGCTTTTCTAAAGACTTTTTATGTTATTTTCATTTAGGTTCAATTTGGATTTGTTTATTGCCTCCTTTCCTTTCCGAACGTTCTTTTCAGAATGATTTTGAAGATGGTACACTTGAATTGTATTGTTCAAGCGGCTATTGCTTGCAAAAAATATTACTTTCTAAATTGGTAGGTCGCTGGGTTCTTCAAATAAGTGGTATTTTCTTTACTTTTCCAGTATTACAACTTCTATACCAATTTGATCAATCCAAAATAAATTGGTTTACTATTATTATAGGAAGCTTGGTACTTACTCTTATGTGTGGTATTCATTCTTGCTTGGCTCTTGGAATGACATTCAATAGTTGGAACAGCTTGCAAAATATTACCACCTTACCCACTCTATTACCCCTAATCCTTTTTTGTACCTCTATCGAAACAGAATGGTTTCATGTTTTTTTATTAATGGGATATTTACTTTTGTTTTTATTTCTTTATCCTATCCTGGTCTCAATTACTTTACAAAAGTTAATAAGCCAATAAAATTGATTGCCTTTGCGTCAATTCAAAAAAGGGTATACTAGTTTTTATTGGCTCACTCATCGTAGATGTTGTGGAAAGGGAAAAAAGATTTTCCTCCCCCCCAGAAAATAAAAAATATATATATATATATTTTGATTTTTGTATGTTCTTTCCTATGGTATACTCTTTCTCGTATACCGTCTAATTTGAGCAAAAAAAAAAAACAGAGAGGCGAAGTTCGAGCAAGGAAACTATGTCTAGGCAGCGCGGGTGCAAGTGAGTTGGCTTAGCATGGTGTAAAGTGTATTTTTGGCATCATACATGTCTTGGGGAGGCTCATTAGTAGAGCGCTTTAAAGCTCACAAAGAAAATAAATTTTCTTTCCTCCTTCATGAGCTGGCTTCTTCTCGGCAGACTTTCACAAAGCAAAGAGCAAATCAAAAGTAAAAAAAAAATATTTATTTTTGACCGCTTCATTTTTCCAAACGCAATTAGGTAGTAATTATTTCGTCTCTTAAGCTCTAGTCAACTGTAGATGAAAAAATAAATATTTTTTTTTGCTGCCCCATTTTGATTATTAGCATAAAATGATCCATATTATCTTTCCAGCTGCGTCATTGATGGATTATTATTTTATGATGAAACATTAGAAGATTCCTATGTATTTTGAATTACTACGACCTTATTTTCTCATGTTATGTTCTTTTCGCCACGCGCAAATTATCATTGGATTTCGTTGGTTTCTAACAGCGATGGCTATTTATCCAAGTATTTGGGTGGCACCATCTGATTTTCAACAGGGTGAAAATTCTCGCATTATCTATGTGCATGTTCCTGCAGCTCGGATGAGTTTACTTATTTATATTGCAATGGCTATCAGCAGCGTGTTGTTCTTACTAACAAAACATCCTCTTTTTCAGTTATTTTCCAAAACCAGTGCCAAAATAGGGGCTTTGTTTACATTGTTTACTCTAATAACTGGAGGTTTTTGGGGGAAACCTATGTGGGGTACCTTTTGGGTGTGGGATGCTCGTTTAACCTCTGTATTAATCTTGTTTTTTATTTACCTAGGTGCACTGCGTTTTCAAGAGTTTTCTGCGGACGTTGCTTCTATTTTTATTTGTATAGGGCTGATCAATATACCAATAATTAAGTTTTCCGTAAACTGGTGGAATACATTGCATCAACCTTCAAGCATTAGCCAATTTGGTACTTCAATACATATTTCTATGCCCATTCCAATCTTGTTAATCTCTACTAGTTTCTTCTTTTTAACTGGGATTTCTTCCATTTTGGAAACACGTCGAATTATTTTATCTTTTTCTGGTTTTTCTGTAAAAAATCAAATAAATTTGCAAAGCAACAATAGAAAACAGGTTTTTTTTTATACGAATAATAAATCGAGCAAAAGCACCTAAGGAAAGGTTGGCCTGTTTTTATTAGGTTTCAAAACGCAGCTCAAGGTTTAAGAAAAACAAAGCAGCGCTCCACGTTAGAAAGAGCAATAAAATCTATTTTTTTACCATACTACTAGATTTCAAAAATATTCAAAAAAATAGATTTTTTACCAATTATAAGCAAAATTGACCGAAATGTATAATGAATTGGGCCACTATTTCTTAGTACTGGGTATTTCTGTTGTATTAACTTACAACAAAAGACCTGCGGCTGTTTCACTTTATTTCTTTTTTTCTACCATTTCCTTTTTTGGTATTTTGTTTTGCTATATTTCTTCTGACCTTTTCTAATTACAATGTATTTACCAACTCAAATGCTAATGCGCCTTTATTCCATAAAATCTCAGGAACATGGTCTAATCATGAGGGTAGTTTGTTATTATGGTGTTGGATTTTAAGTTTTAATGGATTTATTTTTGGTTATCGGGCTCGACCCTGCAATATTTCAAAACGAGGGTGCAGCAAAAATCTATTTCTTTTTCGCAGACCGCTGGTGGCTTTTCGCTTTGCTTCTTTTATAAAGAAAGAAAATATAAAATTCAGACGTCATTTGCAGAACTTATTTGATACCATAAATCGCAAAAGCTCCCTTAAGAGCCAATCTAAAGCAGCGCCCTCAAGTCTCCTTCGAGAGCCCTCGGATACGAAATTAGAAAATAATGCAAATACAAGAAGAGATAAGAGGCCTGTAAGGCTTACGAGGTGGAAGGAGTTGAAAAAACAAAAATATATATTTTTTTATTTGCTCTACGTTTTATGGAATAATTTAGATTTCTTCTTTTTGACACGAAATGCAAAAGATAAGGTTTTGTTTATTGATGAACGGCAGATTTACATGGACATTGCTTTCTTTTTTCTGATTTTCTTATTAGCGAGTTCTAATCCTTTTGTTCGAATTTCATTTATTTGTACTAAATCACTTGCAGAATTAAATCCTGTTTTACAAGATCCTATATTAGCTATACATCCCCCTTGCATTTATGCGGGATACGTCGCCAGTGCCATTGGCTTTCGTCTATGTTTATCTAGAATAATGAACGCTATTTTTGCACTCTATTTGCTGATGCAAAAGGAGGGCAGAGCTGAAGATAATCAAATGCTTGGCGCTTTCTTAATTGAAGCCCGCGTAACGAGCAAGCTGATTACCCAAGAAAATGCAAACGAAATTATCAAAAATAAATTTAAAAATCCTTCCTCTCTCCATTCCAGTTTTGCTTTTATGTTGCTACACAATAGGAGCTTGCTCGTGTTTTGTCGGCACTTGGCGGCCTCCTTTTTGCTTTGGCCAGAAGAGCCCTTTAGGAAGAGAAAGCGAGCAAAGCATGTTGTTCATAAAGCAAATAATATGTCTTTGCATTTTGGTTGGACTCGTGGCGCAAATAAGGTGGTCTTTGGCCCAAAATACCATTGGTGGAAACAAATTCAAATTTGGATCTTGACATGTTGGTTTTTTTTAACTGTAGGCATATTGCTAGGAAGTTGGTGGGCTTATCATGAATTAGGTTGGGGGGGTTGGTGGTTTTGGGATCCTGTAGAAAATGCTTCTCTTATGCCTTGGATATTGGCTACAGCTTGTATTCATTCAGTCATTTTACCTAAATTAAATTATTGGACTTTTTTTCTTAATATGGTTACTTCTTTATGTTGTGTTTTAGGAACTTTTTTTGTACGTTCTGGATTGCTAGCTTCCGTTCATAGTTTTGCTACAGATTCTACACGAGGAATCTTTTTATGGTGCTTTTTCCTTCTAATTACCAGCATATCTTTAATTATTTTTCTCCAAATAAAGCAGCAATCGAGTACCAGGCTAGTTGGTGCATTATCTAGTTTATCATCAAACCAAGGCCTAACGGCCTTAAAACCTGTAAACCAGATTTTGTGGCATTTGCAAAACACTTTATTTGTGCACTCGCGCAAATTCACTCGTTTACCGAAGTTGATGGAGGGCAAAGAAGGCCATGACAAAGTAGTTGTATACAGAGCAAGTAAAATGCATAAAGAAAGCTACCTTTTTTCTCAGGCCAGAGAGGTGAGAAGCTAGCTTAATTTCGATTACACATATGGCCCTCTATGCAAAACCTTCGGCCTTCATTTGCTATGCAAATGCTCTGCGCCTTCTAGGAGCTATGAGGGTCCTAGAGGGGCGCAGAGCATTTGCGGAGGGCTTAGGAGAAATAGAGTTTAAAGGTTCAAAAAAAGCACTCATATCGAAAAAAATCTTTTTTTGCTTTGTCTTTTATCTTGTATTTTATTGTTTGGAGGGGCGAAAATACCAAAAACAAATAGAGCAGATGGTCCAACTACAGAACTTTTTATTTTTTCTTATCTTTATGGTTGTGCTTGGTGGCACGACAGCACCCATACTATTTCAATGGTTGGTAAGTAGAGATGTTCTTATAGGCGCTCCTTCTTTTCATGGTATTATAATACCTATTTTTACCTCTCTATTATTGGTTTTAGTTTATATACATTTTAGGGGATTTATATGCTTTATGAACAAAACAGAAAGGATCATTTTGGTAAGAGCAAGACCCATTTTATTACCCAACATAATTAGGAAAAGCTCCCCCCAAACTAGAGCTAAAAACGCATTTATTTTATTTTTTATTTCCTATTTTCACTTTTTCATTTTCAAATTTATAGAAGACTTATCATATTTAGAATCTTTCTGTAGTGTGCTTTGTTTTTTATTATCTTGTATATTTCCTTTATCATCTAATTATAGGCATGATAGGTTGGCAAATTATAGGCATGATAGGTTGGCAAACAAGGAGCATAAGCTTGGAATAGAAGGAATTGAACTGTGTAAGCAGGCACAAAGAAGAAAGCGCCAAGCACTTTGGCCCGACGAGAAAAGAGGCAAAAATGAAAAGAGAGACTTTTTTTATTTTTTGGAAAAAGAGAAAAAATCAAAAATATTTTTGATTTTTTTGTTGCGATTTTCAGAAACCTTCGGCCTCAACGAAAAAGCCAAATTTTTGGCTCTTTATTTTCTGCTTGCTTTTCTGCAAGCTCTTTTTTTTGTTTTCGAAAATAATTGGAATATCTTTTTTATTGTTCGCGCCTTACCAAAAAGACTGATAAATGTTGGTCATGACTTTCAAAAAGTTCCCATGACTATGAAGATTTCACATGGAGGAGTTTGCATCTTTGTTATGGGTGTTATTCTGTCGTGCGACCCGGTGGCTTATGTGTGATCATCATTACTTTCAAGCCCACGCCTACATGGCGTGAACTCTGGTTGAATTCGGGTTTTAAATCTCGCCGCTGAGATGCTCAGTTGACTCTTGAACCTTGATAGGAAGATGGCTTCTTTCCAAATTAGTGCAAAAGGTTTAAGGACTTAGGATGAACCAATGTAAATGAGTATAAGCTTCACTACTCGAAAACACCCAGTACTGACCACACTGAGAGACTTGCCAATGGCGAGAAAGGCCGCAGGTAACGCTAGTTGGCGAAATGGCGTTAAGCATTCCTAGCGGTACGAAAAGAGAGGTCGTGATGATATCATCTACGTTTGTACCGTTCCTCATGAAGTAAATCTCACATCCAACCATCTAACCAGGGAACAGGATAATTTCCATGAAGTTCCAGTAAAACTGGCAGGCCAGCCAGGCCGTGAGCTAGTGGGAACAAGATCCTTCCAAAAAGAAAAACCTTCAGGGCAATTACTTTGCTCGCGTTAGTAAAATGATGAATTCCCAGAAGAAAGGCTGACATGGGGACTCAGGGCGCAGCATAATAAATGGCGAGGAGTTTGTATGAGCAAAATGGACAGAAAAAAGATTTTTTTCCGTCCTGACAATAAACTAGGCAGACGCCATGTAAATCTCTACTTTCTATTTTATTTAGTTTGCTCCCCTGAGAAGAGCCGTATGAGGCCGGAGGCTCATGTACGGTTCGGAAGCCAAGCCTCTGCAGTAATGCTGCGGCTTAGGTTAACTAACACAAAAAAGAGACAGTTTACTCAATTATTGCCTTTGGGTTCCGAACTACATATAGGGAAGGAACATTGTTGTTTGCGAGGTATTGATCAATTACATGGACCCACTTTTCATTCCATTTGTGGTAATTTAATTATTTATGAACCGTCCTTAAAAAAGCCATTTATTTTTGAGCACGATAGATCACTTTGTGCCATAATCAACTTATTGCCAATTGCTGCGCCCTTGTACGAAGATGGAAAAAATGAAAAAAAAAATATATATATTTTTTTTCATTTTTTCCATGACGACAGATCGTGGAGAAGCAAACATAATAGTTTCCCACTTTGGTTGACTGTGTTCCCAGAAAAGAGATTTTCTCTTTCCAATCAAGAAACGAGTACTACCAAAGTAGCTATACATACCAATCTCTTTACAGATCTATATGCTTTGATTGGAACTGGAAGTTTTGAAATAGGCTGGTATATTACCATAATCAAACTACCCTTTATTTTCTGTATTTGGATAGGTTTTATTCTGGCTTCATTGGGAGGCTTGCGTAGTTTTCTACGTCAGCTCGCTTTTTATAGATTGGATTGGAATTAAAAATATATATATATATTTCTTCTATATATATATAAAGTTGAAAATCACATAAATCTGGAGTAAAAGGATTCGAACCTTTGCCTGTCGGTATCAAAAACCGAAGCCTTTCCACTTGGCTATACTCCAAAAAGTCCACCTACGGTCTTTGTTTGTAAAGCCTACGAAGTGCTACGCACCTAAAACAAAAACGAAATTACTTCCCACTACACAAACCATAATAAAACATCATAGAGGCGGGTCATTTGGTTATGTTTTCCTATGATATACTATATTATTTTATAACCGAAATTATTTATCTATATCGTGGATCTGTAGCTTTAACCTTAGATCGTTTCCTTCTGCGTACATGGTAAACAGAGCACATAATAGCTTATAATCTGATTTCTAAATTGAGCGCATTTTTGATGAATAAAAGTATATTTTTTCTCGCCAATCAAGCAGCATGGCTGCTTGATTGCTTTGCCTTTTTGTGCAATTTAATTCCTTTGCTCCTTAACCTCAAGTACACGGCCGAGCAGGAGAAAATAAAATGTGTTTTATTTTCTGTTGTTAACCATCGTAAAGAGTTGATTACTCTGCCCTATTGGTTGGTCCAACTAAATATCTTCTATAGTTCCTAGTTTGATCATGACTCGTTTTACTGAGTTAAAGGCGCAAAGTGAGAACATAGGTACTGTGCAAGGTAAAAGACCCATTAATTTACAAGTTTATGGTATAATAGCAAATTTCCTAATAGTAGTTATACTTTTGTCAGTTTCTATTTTTAAGCTGTCTATAAAATAATTCCAAAGCTGTCTATCATTTTGAGTGAAGGCTGCAAGCGTAAATTTTTAATAAAGAAATTCAAAACATCATACAGATCTATATTTATAGATTGAGCAATCTGATTACACTTCATTTCAATATAGGTCTTACAACCTAACTACTTCATTTACTAGGCTTGTTCTTTAAACATTAAATACAGGAAAATTACCGCGATGATTAAAGAATAGTGCGATCACTGCGGTCTCTCTCCTGCAAGGAGGTTATGATTACAAAATGCATACAAAATAAATATCAATAATATCAAAATGATATATTGAAATGAAATAAAAAAGAGTAATGCTAAAGAAATACTTGTTCTTAGGGCTTTAGCACTTTTGCTGATAATAATCATAATTTGGGGAAAGATAAGTTTATGGAAATTATCGTCATAACGTTATATTTTGCGATAGAAGCGGGCTTTGGGGTTAGCTTTGAGCTTATATTACCTAGGAAAAGATGTAAAATCATTATTTATTTTGCCGTCATTGCTCTATAACATCATCATACTTTGCGGTTTTGACATTGTCATACTTTGTAGTTTTGTGTGCGGGCACCCTTCTTTATTTGGGTATTTTTCTCCATTTGAATTTGGTTGACTTCTGCGTAGACCCCTTCTACAACTCTTATCTCCTCAAGTAAGGCTACAATTACCATAAGTGCTTTATTTTTATTTAGTAGTTAGTTAGTTCACACACCCTAACTCTCGGCCTTTAGCCTTCAGCCATAATGCGTCTGAGAGGTAGACTGAATGGCTCTAAAGGTAAGAAGCAAGGCTCTAAAAAAAATGGCTAGGAGTCAGAGTCTATTTTATACTACACAAAATAACCATTTGCTTGTGCTTTTATGATAAATTAGGTGTCATCAAATCGTATGAGGGGGCGCGGTTTTGGTGAAACCTATTTACATATCTATATTATATAATTTACATATAAAATTTGGTAAAAAAGCCGGAAAAAAGAAATATAGAAATTTCTATATTTCTTTTTTTCAACTCTTTTCTCCATCCCTGCTTAACTGTATAAGCGTAATTGGGTCGAGCAAAGCATGTAATTTTTATAATTACATTATTTACAAAAATAGAATTACTGCGTAGATCTATGGTCACTTTATGACTTAACTCCCATTAGTTGAACATGTTGGGTGCAGTTTGACAATTTACGATAGCTAGTGGCACCCATAAATAATATTTGGAAAAGCAGCATTAGCTGAAAAACAGTAATTATATAGGCTATATTTATCGAACAAATAGAGGTCAAATAAGGAAAAGGCCGCAGATCTTCGAGGTCTAATGATTACATAACTTCAAGTTCCAATTTGTACGGATAGAGGGACTCGAACCCCCACGAACATTATGGTCACCAGAACCTAAACCTGGCATGTCTACCAATTCCATCATATCCGCCAAAACTTGATTTAATCTGCGGAAATCTTTTTTTTATTTTTTAGTTATCAGACCTTCATGGCCTAAATACTATTTCAAATGATGATGATAGCTCAACAGCCCTTGTATTACCAAGCCAATCTATAATTACAGTCATATGGGCCTTTGGCCCTCTTATCAAACTATAATCAAAGTTACACCATATTTGGGCCAAAGGCCTTGTAGGTTATGTTGTGCTTTGCAGTTTTTTAATTGTGCCTGTAGGTAAAGTCGTTTTTCGTAGTTCATCATTAGAGAGATACAATAGACTAAATTTGCTTATTAATGGTCTACAAGTCATATTTTTATTTTTCGTTTGCAGGTGCGACACTATCTAAGCATCATATCTCTTCGCTCGCATATTTGAATTGAAAGCGCTTTGCGCAAAGCAACGCGCCCTTCCTTCTCTATCTTTATTAGTATGTCCCTCAATCGAAATGCATCAACAATTTTTATATATAGGGAGTTTATTTTATTTGAGTTGCCACTTTTGCGCAGTAGACCATCAGTGCTGGTATTTCCTTTTGTGGGTCATTTGATCGACACACTCAGATTTTACTACGTTATTTCTTCTCTATGTTCTTAGACCACGGTGGTTGGGCGCGTGATGATATTTTTTTATTTATCAAAGAACACACAAATTTTGAATTTATCCTCAGGGTCAATACGATAGAATTATGATGTTTATATATCTTGGTTTGGCGCACTGTGAAATTGGCCTGAACTATATATGTTAGATCTCTACTTTTAACACCTCATACCGACTCAATATTGCAGAGTCTATGGTCAACTCCACCAATCTTATTTGAACTCATCATTTGATTGCAGAATTGTTGAAGGCCAGTCAAATGTCATCTACATTCACTCAAATGTCTTGGCTTGCTCTTTTTCCTTCTTCCTTTGGGGTAGTGCTCTTCTAGTATATCTAGGTTGATTTCTTTAAGTCGAGAAAACGTATCAGAGACCACTTTTCGAATTCGAATGAGGTTGAAAGAAAAAGTCGAGTATTTTAGACCAAACAACAACAGAGCAACTTTGCGTGTAATGAGGCCTTTGTCTGTTTTCTTTTTGGCGTGTCGCATGAATTGGCGTTCTGTTTGCTAAGAGCAAGGAAGCTAAAATGCAGGCTGATGGCCGGAGGCTGCAGCAAAATCTGAGATTAAGGCAACAGCCTAGGTTAGAAAGCTTGAGGCTGCATGCTCAGAGCCAAGCAAAAAGACGAAAGAAGACTAAGCTGAGGGCTAATGTTAAAGGATGGGCTGTACTTTAGGCTTAGTTTTACTGCCTTTTCAGACTTATGATTAATGCTATTAGCTAAGTTTGCTTTCAACAAAACTTAACCTTTTACACAATATTATTTACTTGCTACTCCCTTATAAATTGTGCTTTTCTTGCATTTTTATAAGTTTGGGTGTGCCTTGCATGAAAATTGGATAGGCTTGAAATTTCTGCAGATCAAGTGTAGATTGGAAATTTTCGCACTGCAAGGATTTCCAACCTACCCTTGCTATGTCATCGCTGGCAGAGCTCAATGACAACAATAGCGAGCCAATGCTCGCCTAGAGCCTTCTGCTGCCTGCATGGCTCAGCGCCGTGCCTTAAGTTAAGCCGAAAATAGGGCGACGATTTATGTGTTGCCCTGCTAGGTCAAGCTCTCTCTAAGCTTTTGGGGCTATTATCTATTGCCAAGGGCGAAAACTACCAAGCTAAGAGCCGAAAGCCGAAGACCATGGCTTTTTGAATGAATTATCATAAATAATGATTATATATATTTTTTTATAAAGCAAATATCCTGTTTTCGCGCACGCTATGTGTGCAAAATGGTTACACAACGTTAAGATCTTTAAAGGTTACCGAACAAAATGAAAACTTTTTTCGAAAACAGTTAACTAATTACCCCACTCACGGATGGAGAGGGATTTGAACCCCCGGTATTTTCAATACTTCGGTTTTCAAGACCGACTCCTTCAACCACTCAGACATCCATCCTTATCTCAATAAGATCATAAACTTGAAGTAAGCAATAATCAACCTAATATTAATTTACTATGCAAACGAAAGCTCGGAAAAAGAAACGAAAAAAGATAAAAAAAATTTTTTAGGCGGATATAGATTAAAGGTAGATTATCTGCCTTCCAAGCAGAGGATATGGGTTCGATTCCCGTTATCCGCAATGGCTAAAAAAACCAATTTAACTTCGTATGCCTGCACCAAGATTTAAAACTTGTCGCCAAATTTCAGAAAATGTTTGGCAGATTAAAAAACTTACTCAAAAACAAAAAGCCATTATTTTAAAGCTTCAAAAAAAAACAAATAAAAAACAATCTGACTTTTCCAAGCAATTACAAACTATACAAAAATTGTCCCTCTTTTATGACAAATTACCCATTAAAAAAATGCAAAAATCTAAAACGCAAACTTATCTAGATAAAAAAAACAGTTTGTTATTCGATATAGAAAAAAGATTGGACGTTATTTTGGTTCGTCTTAATTTCTGTTCAACTACTTTTCAAGCAAGGCAGCTAATAAGTCATAAAAAGATTTATGTTAATTATAAAATGGTCAATATTCCTGGTTTTCAAGTATCCAACGGTGATCTTATATCTATTCAGGGAAATTCCTTATATTGTATTAAATAAAAAATAAGACAAAATCTTCGAAGTAACCGAATATGGAAAATGAAGCCTACTCATTTAGAGGTAAATTATAGAACACTAAAAGCCGTGCTATTATATGAACCCCAACAAATACAATTTCCTTATAACATAGATCTAGACCTTCTTGATTAAGGCAGAAACATGGCCCAAACATCGTAAATTATTAGCAGAGCGATGACAGAGTTAACTCCTTGTAGATGTGGAAAGGAATATATATTTTGGGAAATTTTGATATTTTTTGAAAACGCATTTTGCTCTTCACCATAAACATAAAGACAATACTACGGTTGCTTTAGAAAAGTAGGGCTCGTACATCCAAGCAAAGCATTAGAAAACGAGGGTGCAGCGAAAAATAAATATATTTCGCTGCTGGTCGTCTCTCAGCCAGATACGGGATCTAAGATCATAAATTGTCTACTATTTGCGCAGATTAAGCAAGAAAATGCAGAGAGAGAATACAACGATAAATTTATTTTTTTTTTATTCTGCCCCACGGGCTTTTCCTTCAGCTTTGTCTTCTTTCTCTGCATCTCCGAAGATAAACAAGAAAAGCGGGGAGTTTTTTTCGTCAAGCCTACTTTGTGGCCTTCGCCAAGCTCGTGAAGGTGGCGTAAAGCGAAGAATACTTATGTTTGCTGTACTCTGGCCAGTATTGCAGCAGCCATAAGCAAGCCTGGTCATAGTCATAGTAGGCGTCGCAGAGCAGCTCCTAGAGCCTTTTTGGCAAAGTGCTTATTTTTTGCTCAATGGCTTCGCTATGGTCGCCTTGCTCTGCTTGGCTGGATTCAAATCGAAATAAACCATCTAGAATAAAGAAAGCAAAGTGCAAACAGAAGCTGTTGGGCTCCTGCGCTTCCTCTTCTTACACCATTTGAAAACAGAAAAACTAGCCAGACAAAAGAGAGGAGGATAGATGGTTAAAGCTTGGCGCATAGCAGCGAGCAAAATGAGGCCAAAGATAAAAAAAATATATATATTTTTGTTGCGCTCTGCGGCCCTGGTCTTTGGCCATGGCCTTTTTTTCGGCCATAGCGTAATTTTGGTTAAAAAAGGGCTAGTTGCTTTTTATAAACTCGTATAATCAATGCGTAAAAGGTGGTCAACTCTATTATAAGATAAATAAATAAACAAGCGACAATTTGACACCAGATATCTGAAGGTGTTAAAAAAGCTGCTATGAGGAACGAAAGAACCATAAAAAAACGACGATTTTTTATGGAGGTTTTCACAAAAATAGCTTTTGATTCTAGCAAACAGATTACAAGTACCTGTACTTGAGAGCATATTGATGAAATAAACAAAATACGAACGGTTAATACAATATAGTCAAAAATCTTAGGTTGTAACTTTATTATGAGCAGATTAGTTGATGTTATATTCAATTTGTATAAAAAGTGCCAAATATTGGGAACTACCCCGACAAAAGTGAAAAATAGGGAAAAAAAAAAGCGAAAACCACTTAAGTAAAAAAAGTTGTTATATTTCTTCTTCTGTTCTTCATAGCAACTGGGGATCGAAAAACACCAGATTTGATAACTTAGAAAAGGAAATAAAAAATAAAAGCATGATATTAAAGAAATAGTAACATACGTACTCGAGGCCTCCGTTAATTGTGTACAAATAAAACCTGAATAAGAAAAAGCAAGAAAGGGTTGTGCTGACAAAAAAAAAAAGTCTTCTGAAAACCAATAACACGTAAACCCTGTTAAACTGAAGCAAATAAATGTCCGAAAAAAACGGATTCTAACTTCTTTCGGAATAGTTTTAAATAAAAAATTCGTAATATTTTGTCGTATGTTAAACTTAATAAAAACCAATAAAACGTTGGGTTGGCTTTTGATGCATGCGCCCTTTGTGCCTTCAATTTAAGGCCTTTAGTAGTTAGGGCTTTGCCCCCATCAATTATTTCTTATTTGACAAAGGGTACTCATCATAATGTAATTACTACATACTAGATCCATCTTGCAGCTGAGCATTGAATTTTGATTAAGTAAGGACACTCCCAATTGGGGTGGTAACCCAGACGGATGAAAACTTTCAAGCAACCCCAATTTATAAAGACTTTGGATGGCAATAATGGCATCAAACCTTGATCAAAAGTGATGAAGTGCTTCCATCTTTAGACAGATTTTGTAATTGGAAATTGTTGGACCATGGACACTCTTGTGCAAGACAAGAAAGTGAGGCAAAGTACCACAACCCCTTTGCAAGGGAGTTCAAAAAGAAAATTTATGCACCACTTGATTTGCAACTATGAGTAAATTTGGGCTTACAAAATAATGCCCATAGCCTTATAATAACTCATAATGTTGAGGGCTTTGTGACAACCCCTAGATATGAGGAATGGACAAACCATGAAAGAAGCTTTTAAAAGTTTGGCAGGTTGACAACATCATCTTTCTTTCTTTGGCTCATTTGGTTTGTCACCTTGTAAATTGATGTTTTGACAAGCTGCCTTCAAAGCCTTGCAAGGCAAAACAAGAAGTGTAGGAGAAGGACCAAGAGTGGTTTAGGGTTACTCTGGGAATGAGGGTAGACTAACCTGATGTGGGAATGGAAGAGTGGGACTTGAATTCCCAGAACTGGCCCCTTTGAGGATCCCTTATCGAAGGGTCTATCTCTTGTAGAATTTGATGTCTTGTAGAATTTCAACCATTGTGATTTTGGTTTGAGGAGGAGAAGAGGCCATCTTATGTTGGGTAAGGTGCCCTCCAAATAGGTACACTAAATAAGTATTTCTACCACTTGTTTACAAAATAAGAAAGAGCCAATTCCTATTACAAAGATTTACAATTACATGAGTGTGCTTTCAAAAAACCTCTCCTTTCAACTTTTGGCAACCCGACAAGTGATGCAAGCAAGAGCTGAAAAGTGTCTAGAAATTTCTTTGCGTAAATGTGGCATAGCCAAACACCAGGTTTGATGATTTTATATGGGTGTGAAATTTTGCCAAAATGCAAAAAATTAAAAGTAAAAAGTGAATATTCTGTCAAAATATTCTCATTTTTTCTGGAAAAAAAGTTGCTAGATTTTGGGAGAAAGATTGGAATGTTTTTCACTACATTTGGATTCTGATTTTAGTTTGGTAACATTTTTTGAACTATTTTTTTGAACTATTTAGACCATGTCGGCATTCAATGCTAAATCCCCCAAGTTTTGGATTTGCCTTACCTAAGCCTTCATTTCTGCTCATATTCTTGATTGAATAATGCTATCTTGGAATAAAATCATGGGTTTTTTAAAAACAGTAATTGTTCTACCAGCTGCTGAATTTTTAAACATAAACTGGCAAAACATAAGCGTCTTTTGCTCCTCCAGCTGCTAAATTTCCAAAAATTAAAGAAAAACTTGATATTTATGGTTTATGTTCCAGTGGATAGCAAACAATGTAGAAGGATGATGGGAATTATTTTTTCATATTTTATTTACAACAGATTTGGCTAAATTGTCTTAGGGATTATCATCACTTCAGCTACATCACAAAGATGAAAAAAAAGAAGGGATCACTGAATAGAATCCTGGAAATCTTTTGAAGTTATAACCACTTTCATTCACTTCAGCAAGCTACATTACATTTGGAGATGAAACAAGGATCACAGGATCAAACTAGGGCCCAAAGACAGGGTGACTTTAAGGATGACTCTTTTGACTCCTTCAAGTGTTTCCATGATTGCTGTGCTTAGAGTGTGACATTGATATTCCATGATTTGATCAACTTGGGTGGCCGTGATGGATATGCCCTTATTTTAAGGCTTTTAAATTGGACTTCAGGTTTTTGGAATGTGGAATTGGTTCTATCTCAAACTTTTGATAAGAGACAATCTTTTTGTACTGATTTTGGTTGATGAGTAAAGTAGGCTATCTTTGTCACAATTTTTTAAAGATTATTTGACAGATTGAAAACTTTGATTCTGAGGATTTGGAATTAATAAAAGTCTTTGCACTTCCTAAACCTGTGAAAACGAAAATCATGGAGTAAAAATCAATAGTAACCAGAGTTTTTTTTTGAAGGAGACTTTTTTATGCAGCTTACGTGATGATCATCCATATGAAGATGTTTAAAAAGTGACAATTGTTTTTAGCTTGCAGGTTAAAAAAATGTTGGCTAGTTTCAGATTTTGGGCAGGATTCCTGAAAAACACTAGAACCACAGGTTTTGTAAATCGAGTATTTTCAGCCAAAAAAGAATGCTTTAACAAAATTAAGTCGGCATATGTGTTACTATTGTGGCTCGCATTGTTGAGCTCATATGCAATATATTATTATTAAAAATTTGATAACTCCTGCACTATATGTTTGAAAATTATGAAACCACCTTGGTGCACCTATCCTAGTTAAAGGCTTTCTAGTGATACCAAAAACACAACCCCAATGTCAATGAAATTTTAGTGATAAAAACATTCAAAATTCAATTACTCTTGCATTGTGGGTCTAAACATTACTAAATCACACGAGTGCACCTCTACCCAGGAAGGGCTTTCCATAATGTTGAAAAGCAACCCAAATGTTTTGGGGGGGGTTTTACCATGGTACAAGTGTAGGTGCTGGTTCACCCCAAGGCTTCAAGCAGTACCATGAACAGAGCAAGGGAGATCCAAACTTGACAAAACAAAAGGAAAAGAAAAAGAAAGAAAGAAACTGCCTTCCTCAATTATTATGTGATATGTTCAACCAGGAATTACAATTACAGGAAAAAAGTAGAAACTTGAAACAACATACCAATTTTGCAAATCAGCTCCTGCTGATTATGTGTAGTGTTTTTTTTCTTCAACTTTGTGATGTTGCTCAAATGGCAGTGATCCATAAATATATTCAGCCAAATTTGGTGATAGTCAAAATATGAAAGTAGAAAATCTTAAACACCCTTTCATATTATAGGCAATTGTGAAAAAAATTGGCTATTTATTAGCCCCCCAAAAAAAAATTACATGTTTTTAAATAGATGATTTGTGACAGAATATTCCTTTTTCAAATTTCTTTTTTGCAAAGCAGCACAAATTGACCACCAAAAAAATCACTGATATGTACCACTTAGATTGATATCTCTCTCTTATTTGTTTGCCTTTGCTGGATCGTCCAAGATCCAAGAATTCACCTTACAGACAAACAATTTGAAGGCCTTGACCAGATCAACCTACCCAGTGCAACTGGTCCAAACTATGAAGCTGCAGATGGAAGCACAATAAGAAGACACCAAGTTACAAAGTTCTGTGTTATGGATATTGTGTGGCCCAGCACTCACCAGTGCACCATCCTGAAATCCAGTTCCGACAGAACTGTAAGTGAACCACAACTGAGTTACCAAGGTTCCACCTGGGTAACCTATGATTTCAATCCTGCTACTTCCTCCACAGAACTATTAATTATTTATCTAAAACTCAAATCACACTCAATGTTAAGTCAATGCTAAGTCAATATTAAAAATAACAACAACAACAACAAAATGTTGCATTCAAATCAAGAAAAGTTACCAAACATTTAAATGACATCCTAAGTGGCACCCAATGATAAGAAGATGATAGTTTAATATTCAATCAATATTAGCTTAACATAAAATTTTCAAAACAACGTATTTTTTTGAAATAGAAGTTTAATGTTATGTAGGAGGTCTTTAAAAGGGTACATTAAGTCAATGATTTTGCATTGTTCCAAAGATACTAAGTTTTAAGTATATCCCCAAACTAACGGCTTATGAAGTGGTCTGGTCCACCCAATCAAACCTTATGAATTGTTGAGTACTGGCCACCGACTCTACAAGGATTGTAATAATTTCTCACAAAACCACACACACACACACACACACAACATATTCCATGTACGTGGGCCATTCAGTTTTGTCCTTCAGGTGGACAATATCGAGTAGGTGTATGACCCCAAAACTCTAGCTCATTATTCAGCTTCCTCCTTAGGCATGTGGCTATGGAAAACTCCAAAGTAGTGCCGCTACTTGATTTTGTGTTTTTTGAATAATTTTAGAATCAAAAGAGTCTAAAAATATTGAAAATTCTCGAAGAAATTTGTGAAAATTTTTCACAAGAAAGAATCAGCGAAGAACTTATGATTGTTCCTTTTTATGTTTAAGAATTTCCTTAAACAAGTTTTATTCCTGAAACATAAATGTCAAATGCTGAGAATTTCCAGACACAAGGTCCCTCTTATCCATGGTGCTAATGGTCTAGCGAGCCACAGTACTTTCAATTTATAAGACTAAATTTTACCAGTGGGATCCATCAACATAAATGTCAAGATGTTCATGGACCCGACAAGTTCTGGTATCATGGTGCTATAGGACTGGCTAGCGATCAGTACTTCCAAATCATAAACTGAAATTCTGCGCAAAGGGATCCGTGAACCAACAATACAAAAGTCAAATGCTAAGAATCTTCACACATACACACACACACACTCTTGCACTTCTCTTATCATGGTGCTAAAGGGCTCTCCAGGGACTGCTTTCTAACTTTGAAGATTGGATTATACAAGTGAGAAGATCCAAACAATTATTTATGCATCAACAGAAGCAGCAGCTTGTCTCCAGGAACTGTGTTTCTAACTTTGAAGATTGGATTGTGCAAGTCAGAAGATCCAAACAACTATTTTTGCAGTCGACAGAAGCAGCAGCTTGTCTCCAAGTCTCCAAGATAAGCTGGAAAAACTTTGATTCTTTGCTGGTGAGTAGTGAGGCAAAGAAGTGAAAGAAAATGCCAAAAGCAAGGGGTCATTCGCTGCAAATTTTGGATATCACCAATCACCACCTTGTGGCTCAAATACTAGTGGCTTTTTCCAGCTTTCAGCGATGGAATAGACCATGGAAACTGTATTGGGGACAAATCCCCAATGCTCATGTAAGCCAAAGAGACTCTGGGCCCTGTCCCCTTCCTGAGACCTCATGATCTGGGGCTAGCATGGGGCCTGACATTAGTTACATTCTGGACTCAGTTTGAATGCCCCAAATTTGTTGTATTGGAAAGCAAGTTAATATCTTAATATCTGGTTATTAAGCTGGTTTTGGTTTTTGGCCGGTTCTGGAACCAGTTCCAGTGTACCCAGATCACTGGTTCTTTGAAATTTTTGAAAAAAACAAAATTCAGAACTGGAATCCGAACCAGACCTGGAACTGGTTGCAAAACCCATTTAATTCAGGTTTCAGTCTTTTTTCCTTCAATATTTTAAATTTTTGGACTGAGGTTATCATCGTCCCTTGGGGTAGGGGTGCAGCCCTTTGTGACATTCCATATTCCGATTGTGAAATCTTATTTTTTCAGTGTGCAATATAGTTCAGCATAAAATGCATTGTCAGGCTTTTCATGTTCTTTGTTCAAAATGGTTCTCTAGGTTTATTTTATCTCCTTTTTTACCTCCTTTCCTATCGACTTGAGTTTGAATTGTGACGTTAAATTTTGTGAACATTTTCCATTTGGGCTTTCCCCAATTGCATTTGTACACAAACATTCCTCTTGTTCTTTAGCTTCTTTAGCGAGAGTTGCAGCTTACTTTTTGACTTTCTTTTGACCACTTAACATGTGACCCATTTGATGCAATGGACTAGCACTTATTCTTGTTGTTCTTTTAGTGGTGTCTTTTTCTTTTCCTTTCTTGAGGCATAGGGACCGGTGTCACATTACATTTATAACCAGTCTTTGGTTCCTATGGAGATCCACTTCTTTTCTTGCGCTTATGGTGGGAAGAAGACAACTTCACATGATGTTGATTTCATAGTCATTCTGAAAGATGCAAGATTTCATATTTCATGAAAGTAGATCCATGTCTTTCCATCCCTTGTTCTATAGTCTTCACATTGTGAATTCAACATTGTGTTATTATTCAATGGTGTTTGCATGTTGGCAAACTTTGTCATCATTGACCTCAATTGAATTGATTTGATTTCATGGGTTGTTCTTTCTTGTGGGGTTATTGTGATGGTTGCAACTTAAGCAAAAAAACAATTTTTATTACGATCAATTATCAATGAACATATTTTTCCTTCTAACTATAGAGGTTTTCAAATGTTTACAACAATAAGCAAACGAGTTTCTTCATTGATGTTCCAACATGCCACGAAAAATGAAAGGCAACAAAAGCCCTCATCTTTCAAATTTATGCACATTTTATAAATAGAAGGTGTCAATAATGTTACAACATGTGTCAGTAATTTTCTATTTTGAAACATGCTATTGCAATAGGTGAGCGTTTATCTAAGCTAAGCATGACCCCTTCAGGAGGTCCTTCCATTTCATTATTTGATATGCTTCTTGCAACTCGAAGGGGTTTGAGAACTTGATGTTCCCTTTGTGTTTAGTCCTATTGGGTGGTTCATTTATCTTCTTGGACATGGGTCCTTCCATTTTGTTCCTTGTTTTCCCTTTTTTTTTTGTGCTTTGGTTAATTTATGGTTGGCAGCATTTCATGAGGTTAGACATGTTTTAGTTTAAGAAAATATAATCAGAGTTTTGATAATACTAGTGAAAATGTTTTTAAATAATAATTTAGGGGTGAGGTGTAGGTGGGGTCAGGCATGAAAGAACATACGGTCTAAGTTAGTTCTTTGACCAAGTTCTTCGATTTTTAAAGCGTGATTGAGGGTCAAAATCCGTTTTACAATTTTTGACAACCTCCAAGCCAAGGGCCATTTACTCAGAATTGTTTTTAAAAATCTGTGGTCAAAGGCCCACAAATCTGCCGGTTCTTTTTTTTTGAAAACAGAGAGAACTGCCCAGCACTGGTATTAAGTTTTTAACTGCTTTCTTTTTGGCAGTACTTGATCCCAAATTAGTGAAGTACATAACAGCATTGTACTTGATGTGAAAATGTGAAATTCAAAATTTGCTTGATTTTGGATGTTTAAAATTGCCACAGGTGAGAGATTTGTTTTTAAATCACAAGAATTTTATAAAAAATTTCAGTGTGTAGCCAGAAACATAGAAGGACGATTATTTTTTTTAATTTCATATCTGGAAGATTTGGCTAAATCTTCCTAGGGATGATTGTCACTTTTTTTTACATCTTTCAATTGATGATCACCACTTTGGCTACAAACAAAAATTCTTAAAAAAGACACAGGTACATCATAATAGAGTCACCTGCACACACATGGTCTAATAAACATTTTAGTATTGCACCGGTGTTTAAAGTTTAAAGAACACTTTATGAGTAAATGTGTTTTGTTGAAGTGCACCACGTTCAATAAAGGAGAAACACACAGTAAGTAGATGCCTAAACAAAGAAACCAATAGACAACAGAATAGGGACTATATTCCCTCGGGAGTCATGAAGCTCCTTACCCCCACCAGAGGCAGAAGAAGTTAGAACTTACTAGAGCATCTCCACCAATACTCAGTATGTGATCCTGCAAAACTATTTCTCACATCCAAGTTTTAGTTACTAACTTCTTTCCAACCCCAGCCCCAGAAACTTGAAATTGGGACTGCATGTAGGTGAGATATACTAATAGCAACAGGGTGCTACTGTTCTTCTAGGGTATTCACTGGACTTAAAGTCATCAACCTCATCCAAGACTTCCAGTGCAGGGTCACATACTGAGTGTTGATGGAGATGCTCTTACAAGCAAAAGGCTAGTTACTGTGGTTACTGCAACACGATAGCAGCTTCAACATTAACTAGTGGGTGCCCGTGACCTTCAGCCACTGTGAAGTCCCCCTCATCCTCCACAACATTTGCCAAAGCATATGGGATAAAAATGAGGTGCTTATATGCAGAACACATTGTGAACTTGGGGAACATATTGGGAACTCATTAGGAACTTAGAGGGAACACTGTGAGAACACAATGGGAAACAAAGAAAAATGGAAAAAAAATCCTTCCCGCCCCCCAAACTTAAAAGGAATAAAAGCAAGGCACCTTGGACCTTCCCATTGGCCGAAATTCTACTGTCCGTCTGGCTTCGGCGGACTTGCAGGGACTCTCCCGTGCCCAGCCCGCCCCTGCTGGCCACCGTCACAGCCAATCAGCCCCTCTCCCATTTTTGCCAGGCTGGGCCAGACGGCCGGACTTGCACACCCGAGCTCCGTCACAAACTATGTGAATTTATATGTAAGATTAGATTATGTGTAAAAATGTTTTCTACAAAGAAGAAAATTTTGAGAAGGAAAATAGAAAATGTGTTACAATATTCTCCTTTTTGACATGGAATCTTCAAAATTAAAAGATTATTAACCAAACATATGTTAAAGCTGGCCTTGTACTATGGTACCTTAGTTTGTCAAAATTATTGTCAAACTTTCGCCCCTCATTTCTAGCATTTACACAAACATAATTGTCACTCTGGAAGGATTCCACCCTTCACACTAAGTTGCAGGAGTCTAACTTTTTCCTACATCACCCAAAACTGGCCCCACATTTGGCCATTCCCCAATACATAAAATTTGAACTTGTTCAAAAATCTCCAAAATTTGTCCCCCACTTTTTGGACATATCAATTGGCTTTAGAAAAAATAAGTTAGCAATAATACCGGTTAGTCTACTTAAACATGTTTCCCTTACAACGTATATCCACTTTCCATCATTCATGATTGTTACAAGCAAATAATGAACTTGTATATATATAGAGGTAACCTCTTTCACAGTCAGGTAACGGCTTTTGATTGCATACAAACATGTGACTTTTTTGCACCTTGCACTCCAAATTTCATGTCAATCACCCTGTTTTGTGACTTTTTGCAGATGGCTCCAGTTTTCATAATAATGAATCAAATAAAAAACTATTTGTTCAGGCCTTGACTTTCATTTTCAGCTCGCTTGAAACTTCCTTACAAAAGCTCATAAAATCAAGAACTGTTGCTTCAATTTTCATGATATAAAATTCCACCCAAGAGAAAAAAAAACTACTTTGAATTGCTATGACTTTTGCAGCTAGCTTGAGACTTCTGCATAGTTATAAAAATAGGAACTGCATTGCACAATAGGGAGAGTGTGCCACTGTTTGCAGATAGTTCAAATGTTTTGAAATACTAATTATATATCCATAAAATTATGAAACAGGTTTTCATTTTTTGGGGTGAGTTTTTTTTAATCTGGTTAGCTAGCTTGAATGTTCATAGCAGTAAACTTTGAAGGGACGGATGGTGGCTGGATGAGGCACACTCTTACAATGGGTTCCTGGGGCTATCTACAATTTGGGATTTCATGTTTTTTTGTTTTTAAACTGTAGGCTTGCGTCCTTCTTTCCAAGTACTTTTTTTTCTTAGAAGAGAGCTAACCGTTTTCACAGGACCATTTCAAGGAATTTGCACAAGCATTTCTTTTTCAGCATCATTTCTAGCATGATTTTTGACTCATATCAGGGCCCACTTGAAATTTTGCACAAGGTCAAGTTTGGGTGCTTGGCCCTTCGTTCATCTAATCATCTTATTATTTGGTATGGTCTTAAAACATTTTCTTTTCAACACTACACACTAGGATGGGCTTTCCAAATTCAATATTTATTAGTGTCACTTATTCCTTTATGTGGCCAACCTTTAAACTCAATTGGATACACCATTTCTTTTGTTGTTCCCATGGCAGGGAGCACAAGGTAACTCACAATGTTGTTTAAAATGTTTTACTTTCATTGTTAGAAATGTTAGGTTTCATGTTTTGTATGAATAGATACACATCTTTCCATCACCCTCCCAATTTTTTGCATCAATGGGTTGATTTTATTATGTTATCCACAAATGAGGTTTGCACTTTGGTTGATGTCGTCATTGCTAATATGATTCAAATGAATTTAGTTTCACAAGTTGCCACTTCACAATTGTGACCCAAACAAAGGACATGTTATATCATGATTGACAAATTGCTTTTTTTTTTCCTTTTCAATGCCATAAAAATATTTGGTTGTTCACACCAACAAGTTAAAATTTTATTCATTGATTTGTTATCATTGCATGATAAGTCGACCAAAGTTTCTACATGTTGTCCTTTGTTAATATTGTGTTAATTTTATAAGTACAAAGTGTTAATGGTTTTTTTAAAAAATTAAATCACTTTTATATTGAAGTCAATTGTTATTGTTAAAGAGGTTTCTTTTAAGTTTGATGTTGTTTCAAATTTCCCATCTAAACAAAAATGTCTTTGGGTGGTATCAGTAAGAATCACCTCAATGAATGGTTATCAAACAAAAACAATTAAAACTTTTTCTTGAAACCTTTATTTTAAATGTTTTCACAATTATAAGTTTTTTTTTCTCATGTTTATCAATTGCAAACATTAATATGTAGCTCAAAGTTTATTTTGAAATTTAAAATAATTAAAAGTTTGTATTGTTACTTAAAAATGCCCTTTCAGAAATTGAATTCAATAATTAAATTATACTTACTCAACTAATTTCTTAATGAGAATTTTCAAATGTATTGACTTTCAAATTACTTTTAGAAAAATATCTCAAAAAAAATTTCAAATATGTGTTCTTGACTAAAAAATTCAAAGAAAGAAACTAACATGACATTCTTAAAACATTTGCTAAATGCAATGATTAGAAACATCAAAATACATAAATATTATTGATATTATTGAAAATTAAAAATTGACGAAACCTAATAAATGTATTCATTAAAAATAATTATAAAAATGTTTCTTTAGAATGTTTCATATGATTTGTTTAAATTGATGAATCCAAGAAAATCAAAGTGTGATGTTCCTAGTGATACCACCCAAAAATGATGCTTTCATCCACCCATCTCCTTGTTTGATTTGCTTCACATAACAATATGTGCACAACAAAACCTCTCACACAAACATAATTTGCCTTTTACTTGCTACTTAAACCTACATATACATTGCAAATATAATATAATATAATATTATTTTATTTTATTTTTTAATCAATTAATAATTGCTCCTACAATGATATTACTAAATTCTTAAAAATGAAAAAACCTTACAATACCTTTGCTAAACAAACTACCGGTTTGTTTATTTGATTTTAACTTTAAAATCTAGATAATTTATATCATCGATTTATAAATCTATATCTATATCTTAAACACAAGTAATAACCTATATTTAATTAATTAGATCAATTAAAATCTACATATTGACATCTTAAATAATATTGTTTTAGATTATCAACCCAGTTCTGGAGATGTTAATAAACAATAATTTTGATTATATATGCTTGTTTGAATCAAACTTTGATATTTTGATATTTATGTAATTTTTAGAAATAATAAAAGTTGATAAGAGCCTGAAGGAACAGATGATAGCCCTTGTTTTGAAGACTTGAAAAATGTAGTGAAAAAAGAAAAAAATGCCCATCAATTTACTCACTTGATCATCAATGGATAAATTATATTTCTTACTAAACAAGTAACATACAAATCTAATGTTCAAGTACATATCAAGATTACCAAATCTAGATCTAGAGATCTTAATAACCTAGATCAAGATGATCTAACTAGATCTAGAAAATCTTAATAATTTAGATCGTGATCATCCCTAGGTCATAGTTGTAGATCTAGATCTAGACTTTCATGTAAAAGATCTGTAGCCATGAAAGTCCACGTGAATAGCCTGGTGAAAAAAATAATTGACCAAGATAATTTGTTGTAATTTTGCTTAGATTACGTGACTTTTGTGAACCATCGGTATGAAAGTTATTGTGTGTTTTTGTGTTAAATTGTTGTTGTGAAATCCTTATTTTGGGTAGGTGGTAGCAGCAGCAGCAGGATACTTAATATAGAGAAGAGAGAGGGGGGGCGGGGGGGGGGCAGCGATAAATGAGGGGAGGAGATGAGCATTGATCGATCGGTGGGGTCCTTGAAGACGAAATGCGAGAGTGGTGGTAAGTGGTGCGGGGACGCGGACACCCAGTGCGCGCTGTGGATGCGGCCGGGAGCCGCGTGGGATCGTGATCCAGACCTCTCGCAGTCGCAGCCTGATCTGCAGTGGAAGCTAGCTGCTGGTGCTGTAACCGCGCAGCAACAGCGACAATAACGGGCCAGCTCACCCGCCGATGGCCTGTTCAAGCCCGGAGCCCCGCGGCCGGTTGCAGCAGCCATACGGTAGCCAGCAGCATGAGCTGACAGCGCCGTGCACGAAAAAAAGGGTTGTGCAGCCAGGAAGGCGTCGTTGCAATGGCATCTTTCCATTAGGTTGTTGTGATCACATAGGTACTACAGCTGAATCTCCTACCTTTGTTCGTGTGCGGGTGCCGCAGTGAGTGATCATGAAGGTTGATTGATTGATTGATTGAATGAGAATCAATACATTTTCTCGTGCTCCTCCAGCAGCAGTCACGGCTCTTGCAGCTTAGTTGACTCCTGTGTTCATGATACTACTAGAGAGCTTGTAACAGACTCGTGAATAGATCATAGACAGAGTGAAAAGGAAGGAAAGTAGGTTTCATCGTTGATGAAACAGTACTGAGCACTGGATGCTGGGGAAGATTATGGCGGAAGCTGCTGCGCATGCGGGGTGAGCGACGACGGCATCTTTTTTTCTCTTAGTCTTTTGTGGCGGCGGTCCTCTTCTTTTTTCCGGACTTCGTCGCAAACTCCGACTGCTGCAACCCTGTTGTTGAGGATTTTGGGGATATAAACTGCTGCAGGGTGAAAAAAAGGGAAGGAGAACTTAGCCTGGTTGTAGTGGTGGTACTCTGGAGCTTCGACTTGGATCTTTGGTGTTGTGACGCTTCGGAGGTCGACATTGTGGACAAAGTGATGGGTGTGTGAATCTGTTCGAAACCCAGAATTTGCCTCTGAAGGTAAAAAAACAAAGAACTGTTCAAGCCTGAACTACGTCTGATGTGCGTGAGACACCGAGAGAGAAAGAAACAGGGATGAGTTCATGGCCGACAAGTTAGTAGTGAAATTTTCAGTGGGGAGACTTATCCAGATGTGTACACGGGAGACCAATGCTGAGAGAGAAGGGAAGAAGATTTGTAGTACCTTTAGGTGACGCAGCAAGGATAACAAGGAAAGCGAACGATATTGTGGAAGTCAAGGGCAAATGCCTTTTGTTGTGTTGTCGTTTCTGCTTTTCGTTATCCTCATGTGGATCTCAGGACGTTCCTCTTTCTTTTTGTTGTTGCTGTTGTTGTTTGTCACGGATCGCCGGAGCGTGCTATAGATCAGCCGCTGTACTCTCGCTGCGACTCTCCGTGTGACTTATGCATTATGTAGTCGCTGAACATTCTTATGCACAAAACAAAGTCTGGAACTCGAGGAGCTGCTGGAACATTGCCCGGTATCAGGAATTAGGCAGGATTCATGGATAACAATGCCCCAAACTTTAGAATCGCTTAGATCTAGACACGGAAAATGGCTGGGCAGTGTTTGCAGGAGCCGTGAAAATTAATTCTGGGATGGTGGGGATGGTGGGGATAGAGCTGAGAAAAGAGAGAGAAACGACAGAAGACCCTGCACATACTCCAAGATCTTAGCGAGAGATTGTCCAAAGAAGTGTTGTCTTCATAGTTGCGCGCAACCATAAGCAAGTAGGCATGAGCTTCACCCCCCTGCAAGGACTTCACGAATATTGTCCGTGTCATACTGGAAGATCTCGCTCCCTGACCCTGATTGTTGATGTTTTGCAGTATTGTGGAAGTTTTATATCGGTGCTGTGATTGTTGAATGATCAACTGCTGGAGCCGGCCTGGTTTCTTTGTGCATCCATGGTGAGATCTTTGTTTTAGGCTCCGTTACAAATTCGCTGCGACGTCAAGATCATTATTGATTACTAGCTAGCCAGCCAGGATGGGAAGAGTGAAGTTGGAGATCAAGAAGATCGAGAATCCTACCAACAGACAGGTGACGTACTCCAAACGACGCAATGGATTGATCAAGAAGGCGTACGAGCTATCGGTGTTGTGTGACATCGATATCGGCCTTATCATGTTCTCGCCATCCGGGAAGCTGACACAGTATTCCAATTGCAGGTTCGTAGTGTTTTCTCCACCACCACGAACTTCGTGTACATCCGTGTTGCTACCCATTGCAACTTCGTGTATGTATGTCTTGTGACCCATTGCAGCTTGCTGCTGCTGCAAGTCTTGTTTTGTTGGAGCAGTACTAGGGTTTCTGTAACTTAGGATGGATTCTTCTTTAAAGCATGTACATGGTGATCCTTACATGAGCGACATGAGTACTCACAACTAGAAGAGAAAGAGAGTAGAGGGCTCGAGAAAGTTGTTGAACCCTTGGGAAGAACATCTATGGGGGAAGTTTACACTGCATATAATGAGCTAGTGAAGCCAAGGTTACAGTGCTTTCTCAAGGATTGCATGTAGTCAAGGTTGAAGTCTTTGTTTGAAGACTAAATTCGACATGTGACCTTCATGTGTTGGTCTATTAACCCAAATTCAGGGATTCATAAGATCAATGATGAAGACAATGTACCCAGATGAGTCCTAGCGAGTCTGCATTCATGATGAAGACAATGTTGCCCGATGAGTCCGAGCGAGTCTGCATTGATGATGAGGACAATGTGCCCGGATGAGTCCTTTTGAGTCTGCATTGATGAGGTTAAATCGTCTGGGTTGTGGGGATGGGGCTGGGGAGGAGGGGCGTGCAGTATTGAAGACGTGATCACGCGGTTTGCGAACTTGCCGTTGCACGAGCGGAACAAAAGGTGTGCAATCCCGGTCCATGATCTTCTTCTTTCTCTTCTTTCTACTATAGTCGTCTTTCCTCTTCTACCTGCACACCTGGTCTTCGATGCAAATTTATTACCTCATCAGCATGGGCGATCAGTCAAACTTCCAAACAGTTGCTTAGACATCATGGTTCTGGAGGTTCTGTACTAGACGGATCGTACATATAGTGGATCAGATCAGATGGGCCAAGGTCTTGTTCATCTGTGGTGGGGCAGTTTTGAGGATATGTTGACTCGCTTCGCGAATTGTCACATGCATCATGACCGCAGCAAGTACACTAGGTGTGCACCACTTTGCCTCCTTCTTCTACCTCAATCCCCCAAAATGAAAAACAATTGTTCACACGCTCGATCAGCTCCTGCATGGATGTTGTCAATGCTTGCTGCTGTACCGCTTTCAAGAGAAACTTTTTACTTTGTGAGCTTCTAGTCTTCTTCTGTCAAAGTCTTGCAGAGAAAACTTCTCCAAAAGTTTCAGAAAACCCAGTTATTACACGCATAGCAGCAGTAGCTGTGCCAGCAATATGTTATTGTGGCGAAGACCTATGTGTGCGGATTCCTGCACATTTGCCTGACCAAAACATGCATGCATGCATGCATCCCTGGGCTGCAAGTTAGCCATAATAACCATTCATGTGGCGCAATGCATGTGGTGATGATCATCCTTGCCATCGATGCTGCATCCTCAATGCTCACTGGACATGATTGATTATTCAACCTACAGAAAGAGTGAGAATCTGGAGGTAAGCTTAAGTTTCAACTGCAAATTGATCATGCCTGACCTGCATCTCATTGCTCATCATGCATGAATGCATTTTTCAGGGTATCTTGCTCGAATATGATAGCAATAAGAGCTCCCAGAGTCAACCAAGAAGTTCTCTGGAATAACAGTTAATGATCACTTGGATTGTGTACCAGTATCTACACAAGGCATTGAAGAAGCTTGGAGGAGAAAAGGATGTAGCATTAACCCAACAACTTACTTCTGGATCAAGGTGAGGTTGTCAGCTTTATAAAGAGATTGATCTTGTGAACTCTTCCATGCAGTTGCTCTTTGGGCTGCTTGGATATTTATCTCTAAGCTGGTTGCGTGAGGACGTGCAGTGCCATCACCACCAGAACAATAGAGTTTTCTCGTTGGGCATGAATCTTGTTCTAAGAAAAGATCATGCCAAGTTCATCGATTCATGTGGTGGGGATCATCTGTACTAGCACTTGTTGATAATGCGAAACTTGTGAGGATTGCAGCAAAAGTTATGAGGTTGGGGTGTTGCAAGAAGAGCTGAAGAAATTAACACATGAGAAAGATCTGCTGCAACAACGAGCAAGGTAAACATTAATTTAAAGGTTTGAGAAGCTCTGTTGCAGGTGCAGATCCGTCCTTTCTTTTTAGAGCTCTAATTGAAGGTGTCAGCTCAGCTAGCAGCTGCTAATTTTGCAGCTGCCAGGCATGAACTCAATCAGAATAAGTTCAATATCATTATTTCAGTACTTTAGTCACCACGATCCCTGCACCACCATGCATCAGTTTCATTTATAGCACAAAATTAAGAAGATCTGCAGGAACCTGAAAGGACCTAGATACTCAAGGGTGCTTAAGTCCAGATCAGGATATGAAGACAGTGGGGAATATTCCATTTGCAGGTTGATTCTTGCAGATGAGCAAATCATTCAAACTGTTACATCTGTCCAGCAGCTGGCAAACATGGAGACAGAATTGGAACAGGCTCTTGAAAGAGTTCGCCACCGCAAGGTATACAAAGTGCAAACTTAGACTAGATTATCCAAGTTTGTACTTGAAGTAAAACTTGAAGTCCTAGCTAGCTACGAAAAAAATTGCCATTCAAGCAACTTTTCTTATGCAACTAAAAGTGTTGTATGCAACTACTTGCAAATAAAAAAAGTAGTGGCATACCACAGTTTTACTTGCATTTAAGACAAGTTTAAAAAAACAGTTTTTCTTCTAGTAGAAAGAGTTTCAAATTCTCAAGGTCCGTGCAACTTGCACATCAAAGGTATACTTAACGTTGTTTTCTGTGGGACCTTGCAGAATTATGTCACAAATGCTTATGATCAAGCTGCCAGTGCCATACAAAGACAGGTGCCTAGATGTTCCTGTTCCACCTTGCAGTTTCTTCAGCTTGAAAATGAACCATCTTCTTTTAATGTACTTTCATAACAACTTTTCATTTGATTAGTCATTGGAAGGGGATTGTCAGGTGTCAAGTAAGTTTTATCGGAGCATGAGTGAAAGCACACTATGGTATCCAAAAAATGTAATCACAAATACTGTTTTGCAAGATTTGATATTACTACCTGTTGCAAGGCACGACCCAGATAGTTTGCTGACAGAAGGTCATCAGCTTGAAGCATGTAAGATGAGCAGCTGCTGAATCTGCCGACTGAATGTGTGATTGCATGTTCAGCATGAGTTTATGGGCAACATGCAGTTGATGGCCATGCAACGTGGGGGAGCCATGGCAGGCGCAGCACAAGCTTCACCCTTTTTGCAATGGAATATGCCGGAACGCGATCAACCTGCTACTCTCCAAGATTTCATGGAGCATCAGTCCAATGCAACTTCCCTTCTACCAGCCCAGATGTCCAGGTATATCTAGATCCATTCGTATTGTATGGCCGATCAGTGATCTCAGCAGCTTATGTCTTGTAAGTTCCTTATGTTCGTTTGGCTTACGAATTCTTGATGGTGGTGGTTGTGAGAAAATTTTATTTGAGCGCACATGTGTGCATGTCTATCAGGGAAGTGGGAAGCAACAGCGGAGCAAGCACATCCGGTTTCTTTCCGGTTCCATCACAAACAGAGTTACATCAGACATTAGGACACATGAGCTTGCCACCGGGCATCAATGCTGCTGCTGCTGCACGGGGGCTCACCATTCACGAATTGGACATTCATGACCCATCGGCCAGTACTGGACAATATCATGACGAGAAGAAAGCGAAACTAGAAGGAGGTGGTGCAGGTAACACTAGTATGATATTTGCTGCTGCTTCAAGCAGCAGTGCAGGGGCAGCAGCTACTGCAGCAGATCACGTCGGAGCTGCTGCTGCAGCAGCTGACGCTTTTGTAAGTCCAGACGAGCAACAGCAGCATGCAGGGAACTCTGCTGCTGCACAATGGCATTCAGCTCATCAGTCACACCATCATCATCACCAGCAAGCCTACAGTGGAGGCTCACAATACCCAGCAGCGTATTTCACCCAGGTAATCATCCCATCACTTCCTCTTTTGAAGTTCTATTGTGTAGCTCCCATGACATGCATCTTACGACAAAATTCTCAAGTAGATCTCAGCAACTGCCACTTTCAGAATCTCTTGCATCCCTTACACAGCCTATATATACAGCTATCTGGACGGAAGCTCAGCGCTTCACTATGTCAAGTACGTAGTGCAGGCTACAACGTCTAGATCATTGTGAACCCAGATCATGAAAGCTTTGAAAGTGTACAACAGACTACAACTAGCTGATCATTGTGAACACAGTTTGACAAGCTGTGAATTTTTATATTCAATCCATTTTTGGCAGAATTCGGATGCATGGAAGTAGCTGCTGCTGCTGCTGCATGCTGTTCAAGCTGCATTTTCCAAAGAACTTCGACAATGTAGTTATCAAAGGGCCTAGCTAGAGACACAGGACTTGACTGTCTGCCATATATGGGGATGCTGCTACTACTGGATCTTGAAGAATTGATCATGCTTGCAACAAGTGATCTAGCACTCATGAGCATTCACTGTTTGCTGCAGTAATGCAATCTGCTGCACTCTAGTAGAACTGTTACAACTGGAATTTTTATTTCTCCAAGTCTAGATGGCCTGACTGATCACTTTAGGCAGGCCTCTTGATCTAATTTCATCATACTTGAGGTTCCCTGATCATCACAGTTTAGAACTTGATGGAGTTCTTCATGTAAACCAGGTAGGTAATCATGCTGCAGATGTCAAGGGTTTTCTGCTGCTGCTGCTGCTGGGTGTATGGATTAGATGAATTCACAGCTCTAGAGCTAGTTCTTTATTCACTCCCCTATCGATCCATTTTAATTCTAGTTCAGATCTGGTATATTACCTACCACTTCATTTTTTCTGTTACAGGTTGATTTATTTTGTGAAGTTGTTATTGGGAAAGAACATAACATAAAATGTTGGATGGCAATAATTAATTTGTTCTGATGTGTTGGATAAAATTAATTACAAGAGCTGCAAATCTCTGCTGATCATCTTAATTAATTGCAGCATAACTATTTTTTTCATATATCTCTTGAATCTCTTCATGTAGCTCTTTGAACAGTAGTAATCCTAGCAATTGATGCAATTTGGAATATGATCAAATGAAAGTAGGATGAACTTACAACATTTTGTTGCAGATTTTGTTGCATTGCTCCTTATAATTATTATTTTGTCACTCTTTTATGTTTCTTGTATATAATCAAAATTACAACTTTGTTTTATGCATACATGTCACACATGTACATTGTACATTAATATACCTTTGAACTTAAACATGACAAAGGACTGAGCTTGAAATTCAAACATAAGTAAACTTTCAAGAGTTTTTTAATTATGTCTTATTTCTAAGAAGTTTTTTTTTCAAATTACATTAGCAATTTGTAGTATTATAAGATATATGGGATGGTGATGAAAATGTTTATGACTGGCCATGAAAACATTGTATAAGTATGGAGGATGTTCACAAGGAAATTCACCAAGCCACGTGGGTATCACAAGGTGAAAAATCCAACAAATTAAATACCTCCAATATGTGTAATCTTTAGTTCTAATATTTATAATACACATCAGTTAAGATATAAACTTGTATAAATTATTCACACAATTGTTTAATTAATTACATTCACTACATATAAAGATCTTTTGTACATCCAAAATATCAATTAAAGCTTGGAAAATGTTTTGAGTGTTTCGTACATACATTTTTAACATGCCAATCAACAAAGTCACATTAATATTGGGCATGTTTTAGTATTGCAAATATGTTCAAAAATTGTATACTATATCTGCTTCGCCCAAACGAATATTTTTAGTATTACAAGTAATCCAAAAATTTACACATATTTATACACATTAGATTTTTTTTTAAACATATGTTATAAACATCTCCTCCACTAACAAATACAAATACACAAGCGTATTGAAGATTCCTAAATATTCTCATGTTCATTCTTGAAACTTGTGATTTTTCTAAAAATATTGATATAGGAAATGTTTAGGAATACCAAAACATGTGTCCAAAATTTGATTAATAAGCTATTAAACAACCCCATGATGTGCATTTAATAGTCAAATATTTTACCATAAAATCACAAATCATCATTTGTGAAGTCATACATCTTTTAAAAATGATGGTACATGATGTTTTTGTGGTACCACCCAATTGTGCGTTCACCCATAAGTTTCAATTTATGTCTTTTAATACTTAATTCAAGGTCATATAAATCATTTAACACAACATATCATTAGAGTTACCTATCATCTATGTCATATTAACAATGTGAACCAAATTAATAGTTTTAATGACTAAAATACAAGATCACATTGTTAACTGAGTTCATAAGTCAATATAATAACATACAAATTGATGTTTAAAATGATATTAATGAAAAGATGATGAAATGTGTCATGTTAACCATTATTTTTCAAACTATTTCCAAACATATTGAATTAATGCAAAACCCTTAAAATTTATTTAGATCATGATCATAACTTAGAAATTAAAAACCATCAACAATGTACATTATATCTAGTGACCCATGTAGATGATGGAAATCATTAAATCAACACATTATGAATTTTTATGTCACTCTTGATCATGTTAATTTGGACATCAAGATGTGGGTTCCATGGGGATTATGTTTGTATAAAGTCATTGACTTAAAGTCAAAGAAGGGTCAACATAGGTTAGTGCAATAATTCCATAACCAATGGTAGAGATCAAATTAAATTATGGTCAACCATGTGGCATGAACTTGGGTAACAAAAATCAAATTTAATTGCTTGGGAAAAAAAATTTAAAATTAAAGCTATAATGATGTTAATCATTTAATATGGTCACCCATTGACAATGCAAATTATTTTCAATAAAGGAATTTACCCCAGAATAACCCAATTGTGCAAGTTAATTATGGTCACCTATGAATGACACTAATCACTTTTGGTCAACAATGGATGGTGGAATTTGTTTAAAATATCCAAAATGTTTTTTGAAAAATAGTGGTACAAATCATTTTCAATCACCCCAAAACAAAAGCAAAAGAAAAATAAACCTTCAAGATGTAGATCATTTCTTCTAAAATCCTTTTTTTTCATAATATTCAAAAAACATGTGATTTTAAACACATTATAATCCACAATGGTGTATAGAAAAATTGTCATGTTACATCCAAATTGGTTTGCTTTAACTTGCACATATCTTCCAATCACCCATGGATGGTGGAAATCAATCAATCTTTTAACACAAAAAAATGGGATGAATCATTTTTAATTGCCCAAGAAAATAACATTTGTCATCCCATTGTTGTGTTTTGAGGGGGAGGGATAAATTAAATGATCTTTACCATCCAAGTGGCATGGCCAACCTAAAAAGATCTCCACCAAATTTGTGGGTGACCAAGTTTAATGGTCCACACCATTATTTCTTTTTCATGGGCAACCAAAATTAGTGTTGTTGATGGATGATATTGGGAATGATCCATATTATTGATTTTTTATTTGATTTTTTCTTATGGGCCACTAAAAATGATTTGCACTATCCATGGGCAAATGAAAATTATCCATATCTATATATAAGGTTTCACCATTGGGCAAAACTTATTGCACAAACTTATCATGATTATCTAGGTTCACAAAACAGTAACTTTAAACTAGAATGATGAGAAACCACATCACACTAGAAGAAAAATGTCAATTTGTGATTTCAATTTACAACTATAAAACAATTGTAACTAATTAATATTGTATAACTACACCCAACATTTAATCACAAATCATGATTTAACATGATGTCACCAAATGGACGATGGATAAAGTTTATGGTCAACATATGTACATGTCCATTCTTTGACCATATATATAACATTTCAACTAGGTTTTGTTTTTGCAACTATTTCTAAAACTACCAGATATCCACATATTATTTTTTACATGTTTTAAATTAGGAAAAAAATTAGATAATGATTTACATGTTCAAAAAAAGTCATGCCATTAAATTCCAACAATTTCTGATGGTGCCACTTAGTGATACCAAAGTCCTCCACATGGCACTATGAGGAATTTTCGATAATTTTTTTAATTATTCAAACATTATTCTTGGTCATCCATTATGGCTATTCATTTTAAATGGTTTTATATTGTAACATGGGTACAATCAAAATCTACCATGTGGCATATTAATTGTATTTTGAAAAAAAATTTGAGTGAATAATTTTTTGAATACCTACCTACTTATTTAAATACGTAGGTAATTAATGTTTTTGTACTTATCTACTTATTTAAGCATGTGAATTAAAAAATAACCATATTAATATTGTTATTTCATTTTATGTTTTACTTTTAAGGTTAAGCTTTTTTGAGTTCATCCCAGATGGCACATATTTTTTAATGTGAAAACATAAAAGAAAACACCTTTGTTATACAATTTACAACATGGAATTGGAAGACAAAACATATGGGTTAAATTTATAACTAATGACACCTTAATTGCATATTGAGTTGCAATTAAACTGATTTTCCCCATATGTTTTATGAATGTTTTCAAATTTTTTAATTATTATATAATGCGAATAGGAAAAAAATAATAAATTAACACTAACTACCTACTTGCATGTTAACAAGAATACTTATAATTATCCATTATTTTTTCATAATTTGATTCTAGAAATAACGTTCATTTTTACTTCATATTTTTTATTAATTATTCATAACAAAAATTTATCAACAATAAGTAATTATTTTATGCAATTAAATATTTAACACATAATTCAATAACTCATTACAAAGTAACATTTAACTTTTAATGTAATTAGTTACCTAGTTATTATTTTAATTCTAATTTTTTTAATAATAAAATTTTAAATTATTTATACGTATCATTTTAAATATGAGTTATCAATTAATTAATTAATTGATTGACTATCTAATATAATTGATTATTAAATTCTTAATAAATTTTTTGTATTCAATATTAACTATTAAACTATGAACTTATTGACTTACTTAGTCGATAATCAGTTTTTAATTAATCACTAATATGAAATAAATATTTTATATCATGATTAATTAATTAACTAACTAATATGTAATAACTAACTAACTATTAATTAGTTTAATATTTATTAACCATAACTCTTGATTAACAAATATAAATATAAATTTTGAACTTATGAATTAAATAGGAAATCAATTTAATCAATCATTAAATATAGTTAAATAATTAAGTTTGTGAAATATTAATTATTATTTCTACATGCTACATAACTATTAATTAATTCATATTTATTAATGTTTTACCATACAATAATACCTTTACCATTTCATCCATAATCAAAATAATAATAGTGAAATCCAAATTCTCAAAAAAATTATTAACCACCTTGTCAAAAGTTTCAAAAATCCTAATTTTAAAATGTCCAAATTTATCAATCATCTTGAACAATAATTTTGGTCCAATCGATTTTGTCTTCAAAATTTGATAAATATGATTGTTTTTAACAACAAATCGTCAAATTGAAATAGTTCTAAATTTTGGGAAAAAGTGTGTAACCACAAGGTTGGCTATGGGCGACAATTTTAATGACCAAATCATTAAACTATTGTCACCTTTTGACTTGGGATTCTCACTACACCTACTACAATGCAAATTTGAAAAAAAACCTTGGTCTTTGTGTTTTTCACACACCGCAAGAATGAAAACCAATGTGGATCTATACTTTTGTAAATTACTTATTGATACCCACCTCGCTACCATAAATACCTATTTGTAATAATATGTCAATTTATTTATTTTTCATTTTTATTACATTCAAGTTTTAGGAAATTTGTGATTGGCAAGTCAAACTGAAAAAATGAAAAATAAATAAATATTCACCTAAATGTTTCGAAATGGTAAAAGTATTATGGTACCATTTGAATTAGTAAATATTAATGATCAAATAATTAATTGAAAATAAATTAATCAATATTTGACTTATTCATTCATTAATTATATTTTATAAATTCATTAATAGTTTAAAATGAAAAACTTATCATATCAATCATTAAAAATTGAATATTGGATATTAAAATATTAATAATCATATTATTATCTTATTACATAAATATTAAGTACTTTTATTTTATTTTTATTACTTCTAAATTTTCATTCTAATCGATTAATTATTATTATTAATTCATATATAATTATTAAGTTATTAATCAATAATGAATATTAAATATAAATAATTCAATATCAACTCCTTATATATATATATATATATAAATTAAATATTAGTCCATTTTTTCATTATTTTATCAATTAGTTGATAGAACTATTTTATCAATAATTGATATTGGTTTAACATGAAGATTACATCATATTAATATGACCTTAATACTATAATTTTGTTACACATTGATGTAAACATGGTATTTGTAAACAAATCATACTATAAAATCAAGATGAAATTTGTTTTTTTAACATGTTCAACTTATGAACCAATATGTGTTTAATATATGTTGAATATCGACTAAATATATTTTAATATTTTTGATATGTCTTGACTACATATTAAATATATTTTTATCATAGTCCAAAACATCCTAATGTACATAAAATATATAGGTACATCACAAGTAATCAAGTTATAACTAATTTTGCAATTAAATGAACATAAAAAGCTTCTTTTTTTAATGAAAAGTTCAAAAAATTAGTCAAATCGTATGAAAGGACGTACAATTAAATATTCACACCATACTCAAGAAATATTTTTTAAATTAAAAAGATGATTACCAATTGTAAAAATGATAAAATATAATTGTTAATGATGGATAATCACATGTAATAACAAATTAGATGGATATATAATACAAGATTTTTAGTAATGATCACTATCCAAATTAATCTTGACCAATTATTGAGATGGAAATAATTATTGATAACTTGTCAATCAATTATTGATTTTTCATATATAATTAATAATTTAACCAATTGGTATGATTTTCTTAAAACCTTGTGACCAATGTATAATTAATAAAAATTTACAGTTATCAATCAAATATTTGATAATTTAACCAACACCCAAATTTTTTGATATTAAAATTGATAACCTATTAATGCCCAAATTTATTTATTTTTTAAAACTACTAACTTGATAATTATGATAAAACATCAATAACTAACTAGAGAACATTGGTCCAAACTAATGTGAATGACATGATGTCAATAAGATTGAAAAATGGTTATATTGTAACCTTAAAACAGTGTCAGATGTTTTCAATGGATGAAGGCTACAAACCCTAATTCAAATTAATGCTTGAACTACTAATGGTGCAATGATTCAACGACATCAAAAAATTTGTTTATGATGTGTTTCTCTTTTTGGTGTGTTTTGTTGTTTTGCAGGTTATGACGAAGGGAGCTAGGTGAATTAGATTTGTGATGGAACGCAATCCAACTAATCAATGAAAACTCCTCATGAACTTTATGAATCATGATTCTACAAGGAGATTGGCAGAAAGATTTATGGGGAGCAAAGGGATGAGGTTATGATGAGTATATTTTATGCAGGCTGAAAAAGAAAAAAAAGGTTTTTTGGTGATGAAGAAAAGCTAAGTGGCTAAACTTTTTGAAAACTAAAAGTGTGTGTAGAATTTGGATTTTGAGAATGGTAATTAATTAGGAACAAAACTTCATTAGAACTACTAAATTGAAAGAATCCTAACGATTGAATTTTTGTTGTGCCAAAAGTCAGGAAAGGGTCTAGAGGTCTAGTATGTTTTTCTATAGGGACCAACACAAGGGAAAGGATGATTGTGTCAAGGATTTTTAGAGTGGTTATGTGACAACTCATTTGTGATAACTTTGGGGATCTTGACATGTTGAGTGCACAATTTGTTTGATCATAATGAGAGAGTATTTGTTGCATTTGTGGGAGCTCCAAAACTTGTAGGAAGGGGATATTGAATAATAAAATATATTACCTTGATTGATCTTGCCCTGAATCTCTCTATAATCTCTAAAAGGAATCATGTGAAGTTGTTGAATTGTTTTCTATGGGATTATTGTTGTTGGGTATGAACTACCACTCTTGTGAAACAGCATGTTGATTCTTTAAAAAAAAATCAAAAGTGAAATTAATCTTTTGTGGTCCATAGAAATAAGATGACAAAATGTAAATGTCTACAAGGATTTTGATGAAGAAATAATGTTTGAAGCAAATATGTCCATTTATGTAAAATCTTAGCAATACTCACCAATCTCTATCTGCTTAGTAGTTGGGGATTTATACAATGAAAAAAATATTTCCCTTTCTTTTGGTGACAACACTTGCAATGATGCATGTCACTAAGTTTGAACCGAACTAGAGTAAGGTATTAGAAACGACCACAAACCTTCCATGGAATATCAAACTAGGTATCAAAGTTGATAATCGTGATTATCAAAAAAAAAAAAATACACAATTTTATATCTATATAACTATGGTTATCAAAAAAAAAACTTTTTGATTATTAGACATAATCATTATTTTCAATTTTTTTTTATAAATCTAATAACCACCTTAACACCATTGAATTTTTGTCCCTTTTTTCATGAAACTTTACAATTCTTTGAATTTGAAACTTTTCTAATATTTGGACCCAATGGATATTTGATTCTAAAAGTTTTCAAATGTTCAAAACTAATGGTTCTTTAATTTTTAATTTTTTTCAAATACCCAAAACTGATGGGTATTACAAAAAATCAAATACCCACCCCACACCAATTTGAACCTAATGGCTCAAATAGTCCGACTTGTTATATAAAATCATTACGTTACCTATATTGTTTAATGTTCGAAACAAAATTATTCAGAAAAGGTCTGGTTGAAAAATAGAGAGTTTTTATTGATACTTGTTGAAATTGGTGAAAATTGAACTTGCAATTTGTCAAAAATTATTTATTTTCCTAACCATAGGGCTATTATTATTATAAATACACAATAAATGGTTTACTTTGCATAGTAGTTCCTTATATGTCAATTTTTTAGAAAATTAAATTTGAAACTGACTTAGCCTCATTTTTTAATCAATTAATTAATAAATATTCCGCACAAGAGTGTTGAACATAAATTTTGGGAAGCTAACCATCCCATGGATGTAACCACATATTAAAGCCTAGCTGAACCATGGTTCCATCGGATTTAGGTTATCTAGGCCCTAGAGAGAGTGCGGGAGGAGGAGGAGGAAGAGAGAACGTGCGCGCTTGATCGAGTTTCAGATCCTCTTGCTCTTTGTTTTCGAGAAGGATTTGCTGCAGATGGTTTGCCTACACTGGCAACAGAATGGCCAGAATCGCTGGATGTTTTCGAATGCGCTTCCAAGGAACTAATTTGGTCCAGAATTCGTGTTTTCGTTGGATTTGGAGCTAGAGAGAAGTGGGGACGAGAGAGAGGCGACAGACAGAAGAGAAAAGAAATCCGGGGGGAGAAAGGAGGCACTGCAGGAGCCGAAGATGAGGTACAGTGACCGATAAAGGTGACACAACAGAAGAAGAAAGATCCGGGGCGGAGAAATGAGGGACTGCAGGAACCGAAGAAGATGAAAGAGGTGAAGTCCAGTGAGGTTTTAGGTAGCTGGACAAGAGTGGTTGGACTTCTTTCTTCATCACGTTGCAGTCATATGCACATCCTTGTTAGCTTGGTTGAAGAGTCTCGTCAGCTGGAAAAGGGCGGGGATGGCCAAGAGTAGAGAAGGAGGATTGCCTGTACATCACGGAGCTTTGTTGCGGAAATTATTCTTGGACAGGAACTGGAGAGGAGCTTGTGTAGAGGAGGAGCTTTGTAATATCTGCAAATCTGGGCAAGGGTTCTGATGCTGTCCATTAAGGCTGGTGGACAGCGAATGGCAGAGCATTCTCGGCCCGGATCTGTAGAACGCGATGTGGAGCAGGTACAAACAAATTTCTCGCTATTCCTCTCTTTAATACTAGCTGGATTCTCTTTCTCTTCTTCCCTTCTTTTCTCTTGCGTTAGTTCCGTGTGTTTTTGCTAAGCAAACGCAATAGCAGGTTTCATTCTTCAATTTAGGGTTTCGAAGGCGTTTAGGTTCTGTTCTAAAAGCATTCTTCATGAGCTTAGCTATCCACAAACTGCAGCAAAAACTGTGGATTCAACAGATTAGAGGTTCTATGGCGTTGCACGAGTCTGCAGAGATCTCTTCTGGAGTGTTTAGTGTTTTGTGCAAATCTGCACGAGTCACAAGACTCCATCCTCCAAGTAGAGTTTCTTAGGTTTTCACCAAGAGCTTTAGTATTGCAGATATATCGTGAGGGATTCTTGTGTTCAGAAACTCCATGTAGCTATAGCATCAATGCTGTGCTTAAAGAACATGTTCAGGATGCAGGAGGCCCTAACTTCTACCATCAAAGTTAGAGTTTCTTAGGTTTTCACCAAGAGCTTTAGTATTGCAGACCTTTGACGAGGGACTTTTGTGCTTAGAAGCTCCATGTAGCTATAGCATCAATGGTGTGCTTAAACTATATCTTCAGGGTATAGGAAGCCCCGACCTCTACACTCCAAGGTAGAGTTTTGTAGGTTTTCACCAAGAGCGTCAGCATTGCAATCCTTTCATGAGGGAGTTTTGTGTCTGGAAAACTCAATGTAGCTACAGCATCAATGGTGTGCCTAAAGGATATGTTCAGGGTGTATGAAGCCCCAACCCCTACCCTCCAAGTTAGAGTTTCCACCAGCTTCACTATTGCAGACCCTTCATGAGTGATTTTTGTGTTCAGAAACTCCATGTAGCTATAGCATCAATGGTGTGCTTAAAGGGAATGTTCAGGGTGCAGGAGGTCCCAACCTCTACCCTCTACAAAGGCCTCTCCATGCCTTGGGCTTAGATATCTTCTTGTGCAGGGGCAAGTGAAAATAAAAGGAAGCTTACTCTCACAAGTTTTTTGCAGCTTGCATGAGTGTACTATGGACTTTCAATTAGCTATGTCTCTCAAGTGTTTGCTGGCAGCATGACTGAGTCTTCAAATTTCTTTTGGAAATGCAATTGAAACTCAGGATGCAGATTTTTATATACTATCCTTTGCACAAAATCTTGAGAAATACTATATGCTATATACACCCACTGTTGGAAGCCGATGAGATCAGTGCGGAGTAATGGCAGCTAGTCATTGCCTTCCATGATGAGGGTGATGGTCTCATACTTTATGAGTTACCCACAAGGGTTATGACTGCACTCTTTCTTGGCATGTTTGTTTCGGTTGTGTTGGAGCTGACACAATGGTTACCTCCAAAGTGTTCTGGTGGGGTTTCTCTGCAAGCTCATAGATTTATAAGCTATTGCAGCAGATGCATTCTGACATTAGGGTTTCTTCAGAATGTCTCAGAGTTTTGTGAACATTAGATAGCAATTGCAGGAATGCAACGTGTCAATTAGGGTTTGCAAGGAGTTCCTAGATCTGAATGGTGAGAAGTGATGGTTGTGCATCTGTTTTCATGCACATTTCTCCAGGTAATTGGAAATACACACAGAAACAGCTATTGCGATGTGAATTGTGTTCTAAAGTGAGGCCCCAATCTGTTTCTTGCTCTGTGTGAAAGGCCATTACTGCATTGAAGAAGGGTGCACAGCTCCTCAAGTATGGGCGCAGAGGAAAACCTAAATTTTGTCCTTTCAGGCTGTCAAATGTGAGTGCCAATTCTTGACATGTCCTTTCTGCAACTGCTTCAGCATGACTATGTGAGAAGGACTCTGATGCTCTTCTAGAGGAAAATGTGGATTTTCCAGTCCTTTTTTTGCTCTGCATGACACCTAGTTTTATTTATCAGGGTCCATGACCAATTGACTGTCTATACAAGGAGTTTGCAATTTCAGATGGTCTTTTTCAAATGGGTAGATACCATGGCTTTCCAATTCTCCTCTATTGTTGTTTAGCACATTAAGTGGATGTTAATTTGATATGATAGTCTTTCCAATCTGAGACACTGTAAATAGTTAAGAAGTTATTGTGAGATCACAGCAGATGAAGAATTGTGTATCATTGCAAAACACAGTGAACTTCCCAATAATTTTCAAGCGTCACAGAAGAATACCTCAGTGAGCTGGAGTATTATATGGCTGTGCAGGATGAATCAGCACTTATTTGGTACTCTGGAAGTGAAGAAAAAAGGCTATGGTTAAATGCTGTGTCCAGGATTGTTCCTGGACAACGCACTGTGAGCACCTTTTGCTCTCTTTTTCTCTCTACTGTTGTAAAGTTTATGTAAAAGAAGTCTTTGCCCTCTTTGTCCTGTTGCTTTTTCAAAGACTATCCAAGATTGTTGAATGACTACTAATTTTTTTCCCCAGGGGTTGTGAAGCATCTGCATGTTTTTAAGTTCAGTTGGAGCTGCTTTTCAAGTATTTGTTGTTGCTCACTCAGCCCAGCTTTCCCTATTAGCCATTCCTGAACAGTAAATTTTGTGTTCCAGGCTGTTTTCCAGCGGTATCCCAGACCAGAGAAGGAGTATCAATCCTTCTCTCTCATACATAGTAATGATGAACGATCTCTGGACTTGGTGAGTTTTCTTAGTCTCCTGATAAACCATTGTTGGTTTCCTCACGGTGCATGGTTTTTTGTGGAGGTTACTGCTGCTGAGATTCTTATGGAGAAGCTTTACAGATTCATTCCTGACTCTTCCTACTTTCCATGTGCAGATCTGCAAAGATAAGGATGAGGCAGAAGTTTGGTTTGTGGGTCTTAAGGCTTTGGTCTCAAGAGCTCAGTTGCAGAAACCAAGGTTTGAGTTTAAGATTGGAGGACAAGCTTTGGATGTCAGTAGCCAGTACTCACTTCACACAAGCAACAGTTCTCCTCTGACCTCACCCTTTGGAAGCACTGAGAGTCTGCACCAAGTGTGTTTCTCTACCTGCACTTCCCATAGTTCTTTAGCCAATAGAAGTGTGTAGCATTCAGTGGATGCATTAAATTTACAATCCCTCACCTTGTGTATTCTTAGTCTCTCAAGTCTTAACTACCCTTCATCGCATGTTCCACTGTCATGTCAAATTCAAGGATGATGGCAGTTATGTGATAGATCTGCACGTGAGATGTTGACCTTCCATGTCATTATTGATCCCAGACCTTTGAGCAAGTGGCACCTTCACCCTCTAGCAAATGTTTGATTGTGTCTTAGATTGATAACAGCTGATCATCCTTAATATCTCTGAATTTGTGAAGATTTCACTTGCAGGATGGTGGACATGCTTTCAAAGTATCAAGTCCCCATGGAAGCCCTCGTCGACAAGGGATTGAGAAAGCTTTGTCAGCTGACACTCTTCTATCAGTTGAACCAAAGGGCAGCTTTCTAGATGTGGGCAACCGGGCCATATCAATGCACTCAGGTAGCTCAGATGTTGCCTCAGACAGTGTGAGTTTACATATGAAACCGGGAGTAGGAGGAGGTAGTCAGGCTGATGCCCACCGGATAAGCATGTCAAGTGGTGTAAGTTCGTCAAGCCAAGGCTCAGGCCAGGAAGAAGGGGATGCACTTGGTGATGTTTTCATGTGGGGTGAGGGCATAGGGGATGGAATTCTTGGGGGTGGTGTACATAGAGTTGGTAGCCCTGAGAGTCATGGGGGACACAAACTTGATGCCTTGTTGCCTAAAGCTTTGGAGTCAGCAGTTGTGCTAGATGTGCAGAATATTGCATGTGGAAGCAGGCATGCAGCTCTGGTGACAAAGCAGGGAGAGGTTTTCACATGGGGGGACGAGTCTGGGGGACGCTTAGGTCATGGGGTAGATTGCAGTGTCCTGCATCCACAGCTTGTAGAGACTCTAGCAGCAACCAACATGGAGTTTGTAGCATGTGGGGAGTACCACTCATGTGCAGTTTCTCTTTCAGGGGATCTTTACACCTGGGGTGATGGTACTCATAACTTTGGGCTTCTGGGCCATGGGAATGACATCAGCCACTGGACACCAAAACGTTTGAACAGTGGACCTTTGGAGGGGATCCGGGTATCAGCAATCTCCTGTGGCCCTTGGCATACAGCACTCATCACTTCTGCCGGCCAGCTTTTCACATTTGGTGATGGGACGTTTGGGGTGCTTGGGCATGGTGATAAAGAGAGTGTGTATACGCCAAGAGAGGTGGAATCTTTAAAGGGGCTGAAAACAGTCGGGGCAGCTTGTGGGGTGTGGCATACAGCAGCAGTTGTGGAGGTCATGGCTGGCTACTCAAACACCAGATGCTGCTCGTCTGGAAAGCTTTTTACTTGGGGAGATGGAGACAAAGGAAGGCTAGGCCATGGTGACAAAGAGCAGCAACTGGTGCCTACATGTGTAGCTGCTCTTGTTGACCATAACTTCCGCCAGGTTTCATGTGGTAATAGTTTGACAGTGGCACTTACAACATCAGGACAGGTGTTCACAATGGGGAGTCCTACTTGTGGACAACTGGGGGATCCACAGGCTAGTGGAAAAGTACCTTGTCTTGTGGAAGGAAACTTGTGGGAGGCTTTTGTGGAGGAGATTGCTTGTGGAGCTCACCATGTTGCAGTTTTGACTCACAAGACAGAGGTCTACACATGGGGGAAGGGTACAAATGGTCAGCTTGGCCATGGTGACACAGATGACAGGAATACACCAACTCTTGTTGAAGCCTTGAGGGATAAGCAAGTGAAGAATATTGCTTGTGGTGCCAGTTTCACCGCAGCAATTTGCTTGCACAAATGGCCATCAGGGGCCGACCAGTCAGTATGCTCTGGATGCAGGCAGCTCTTTGGATTCACCAGGAAGCGACATAATTGCTATAACTGTGGGCTTGTCTTTTGTCATGCTTGCAGCTTGAGAAAGGCTCCCCGAGCTTCATTAGCACCCAATCCTGCCAAGCCATATCGTGTTTGTGATCCCTGCTATATGAAGCTGAAGAAATCTGCTGAAGCTGGTGTTTCATCTCCTGGAATCTTGTCCAAAAAGGCTGGAGCTCCTGGTCGATGGGCAGTAGGCACCAAGGAGGGAGTTATTAGACTTGAATTGCCAAAGGCTCCACAACAACTGCCACCATCACAACCCAGTAGACTTGAGCCTGTCAAGCAGATTGATGAGAAATCTGTGCCAAATAACTTGAAAATGCTGGAATGGTTGCCAAACCTAGTCTCTGCAGCCCCAAATGCCATTCCTCTGTTTGCATCATGGGGCAATGTAAATGCTCCCAATTCTTTCAAGCCTGCATCTTTACCTTCCAAGCTGCCAATAGTTTCCTCTCACACTGTCCCATCAATTCGAGCTGTCTCAAGAGCAGTTTCTCCTCTATCACGACGAGCAAGCCCCCCTCGGTCCAGAACACCTACTCCCACCATCTCAGGGCTCACTACACGTAACAGTATCATCGAGGAATTGAAGAGGAAGACTGAAGCCTTGAGCAAGGAGAATCTAATGTTACGTACACAGGTACTTTAGACATTTACTTCCAACAGAAAGTCTGTCAAATATGCAGGTGCTTCTTGGTTCTCCAGGATTGACATTCCTTGCTTCTGTTATGGGTTTCTTGTCAACTAACGGACTCTTTGTAGTTGCTGGCACACAGGTTGAGAGTCTTGTTTCCCAGTCTCAAAATCAAGAGAAGGAGATTCAGCACTCTGCTCAACAGCTTCAGAATGCAATTTCTGTGGCTACTGAGGAAGCTGCAAAAGCAAGGGCTGCAAAGGAAGTTATAAAGTCCCTTACTGCTCAGGTATGGCTATTGAGTGATGTTTATTCACTAGGTAATTTCCAATGTTGAGATGGTTGTCAAGAGGCAGTAGCTTCAACCCATAACTGATGGAAGAGTACCTAGTGTCATGATGATGAGGAAGTCAGATTATCTCACCTACTATGTCAGATTCATGAGGGCTGCAAATGAGCCTGGTCTTGCAAGTTCATATTAGTTCCCTGGTTTGTGCATGTCAACCTTGTTAATGTAGGAATGACAGGTGCTGGTGTTTTAAGTAAGTTCCTATGTGTCTTGCAGCTGCATGAAGTGGTGGCAAGAATACCTGGAGCTACATTGCGACAGGGACTGCCAGAGTCAATGGATGCACCTAATGTTGAAGCTCCAAATGGCGATACCCCTACTCCACCACATGAAGCTTTTGTTCAGGCAGTGTCTTACAAGTATGACTTGGATACAACTGTTCCAAATGTCCAAGTGCTGCATGCAAATGGTTTCTCCAGTCCACAATCAGCATCAATTCCTGATTCATGTGTAATAAGAAGCCCCCAGGGTCTTTCAAGTCCTCATGCATCACCTCCTGGCATTTCTCTTCCTCATGTTTCAAATTCTCACACCTCAAGTCCTCATGTGTCAAGGTCTCAAGTTTCAAGCCCTCATCAAGTTTCAAGTCCTCGTGTTGAACAAGTGAGAGATTACAGGGGGCTGCCAATCAGGGTTGGATCAGTCATGTCAGGAGCCAATAGTGCATTAGAAGGTGGTTCAGTTGGCTCTGAAACAGTAGGACAGGAAGAGGATGAAGGGCAATCGGTTCAAGATTCTTTCCCAAGTGAGAATGGAAGGGAACCTGAAACAGAGTGGGTAGAGCAAGATGAACCTGGTGTGTATATTACACTGGTGGCATTGCGAGGGGGAGGAAAAGATCTTAAACGAGTCCGATTCAGGTATCAAAGTGAATCTCTATTACCCCAAATCTCAAATGAGGGCCTAAATGATTATTGGTTATGTGGCCTGGTTGGAATTACACCATATGATCTACATGAGACTGAGTGAAAATCTGAATGGAGATTTGTTTTTCTTGTGGCTTGCAGTCGCAAACGATTCACTGAAGTGGAGGCAGAGCAATGGTGGGCAGAAAATCGGGTCAGGGTCTACGAGCGCTACAATGTGAAGATTACTACCAATTCAACCACAAGCTCTGATTCTTCAGCAGTTACTGATTCATCAGTGCCGTCCTCCTACATGCCTGTCACTTACTGACCTCCTACAGTAAAATTTCAACCCCCACTGTAATCTACCCATCTTGGAAACAAACAAGAAGGGGCTGAGAGGTGGCTCTCAATTCAACAACAAAAAAGTACTATTGGACTTCAATTGGTAACACATTGTTGCCTGCTTTTTTCCTTTATTCATTCAGATTTACAGAAAGGTCACTATCTGTAGTAGTGTATTATTGTGCTAGTTGCTTTCATGCCTATCTTTTAATGGGAGCCTTAATTGACCATACGCTAGCATTAGAACTGTAAATAGATTCTGCAAGCAAGGTGATTGGTTTGGCCACAAGTAAAATGGATTATTGGCACATAATTGTCTCAAAGCTCAAGTGTTGAGTTATACATGGGAATCGTAGGTGAAGCTCAGTGTCATAGCAGGGTTGTGTGCCTCTGAACACACAACCGTCAGTGTCATGTCCAAGTAATAGTTAGCAAGAAAAACTTACATTCCATCTATTTGACCCATAGAATACCCGAGAGATCCATCTTAGAGTCTTAAATAGTCAGGAAACCTTAAGAGTCACAAATCTTGTGGTGTAATATGTACTCTGAAAACCCCACAATTGTGTCTGAGGTTTAGATTCATGAAGAACTGGGTTTAAGACTCAGCTTTTCAACTAGTTTAGATCTGTGGAAATTCCTCTTGAATATTCTGGTCACAGAATCCATTGCTTTGAACCCTTGATTGCCTACTACAATGTCATCGACTGTAGAAATCCAGCAGCTTAATTTTGTTCAAGTTCTCACCTATTGGGGATTTTAGTATGAGAACCCTCAAAGATTGCAATTCCAAGTTCTCTTCTCCAATGGGACAAGCTCTTAATTACATGGCAATATACACAAACCTCAAAAGAGTGACTTGAGGTTTTTTGCGACAATTTGTGTCTCCACCTTAATTAGAAGTATGGAGCGTGTCAGGAGTAGTGTGTTTTTGTCTGTATTGGAAGGGAGGTACAAAGGAGACGTTAATTATGAGTTGAGGAGTGGTTGATGGCAATATGTGCTATGATAATACGGGCATGTGATTGGTGGTTTCATGGGCAAATGGATGACATCTGGTGCTGCAGAGACATTGGGCATGTCCATTCAAAAGAAAAATATGCATGAAAGGTTTGATGGAGGTAAATGTGACAGCAATTGTTGTAGATGGTTAGTAGGTTGCAGTACATACGTGAAGGCTAGTGTTACTAGGTAGGCAGTAATGGGAACATTCATTACTGTAAGGATTAAAAAACTAAATGAACCACAATTCTTAGCAAGGCGTTGGGGAAATGCATGGGTCCTACTATTTTGAAAATGGGGGAAAAGATAGATATATACATATTTCTATGTATGTATGTGTATGTATATATGTGTTTGTGTGTGTGTGTGTGCATATGTATATATGTATGCATATAGGAGTGTTTGTAATTTTCTTTGTAAAATTTATGAGACGTGCATGTGAATTGATAGAATTTGTGTTAGAGTTGAAAATATGTGAAATTTGCATTATGTTTGTGAGATTTGTGTTTGAATTTGTGAAATGTGTGTTTGAATTTATCGATTTTTTCTTTTGAATTGTGTAGGAGTTTGGGAAATTTGTGTTGAAATTTGAGATATTTGTGTTAGATTTTGTGCAAAATGTGTTTGAATTTTGTAAGATTTTTTTTAAGCATTTTGTGAAAATTATAATTTTCAGTTTAAATTTGTGTGTGTTGGTAATTTGGATTTTTTGTACTTAAGTTGAAATTTGAATTTCAATTTGTTTATTTTATTTGCAATTTTTCGGAATTTATATTGGATTTGTGTGTGCTTGTGTGAGAGATTTGAAATGTGTTTATTTTTGTTTGTTTTTATGTGTGTCTTTGTTTTGAAATGTGTGTATTTACATGTGCATTTTGAAATGTGTGTTTGTGTGTGTTTATTTGTCTTTCTTTTGAATTGTGTGTAAATGTGTTTGTTTTTGTTTATTTATTTGGTTTGGTATAATATTAGTGCAATGCAAACTATTGACAATGCTCCACTTGAAGTGAATCTTATAACCATCCAAGTATGACACAATTAACACCTACAAAAGAAAGGAAATATGAATGATAATCAATCAAACATGATTTACACAAATCATTTTTTTGACCAAAAAAATTGAAAGAAAATGAAATGGGTGAAGATGTGAAGAACACCTATAAAGGACTTGATTCACAAGTTCCTTGGCCCCATTTTGGTGTTCATACGTTTTTCTTCAAAGTATTCTTCTTTTAAACTTGAATTGTTTATAAAGAATGGTCTCTCAAACTTCAAGCTACAATTGTGTACACATTCATTGAAAATAAAAACATCAATTGAACAATTAATGTTAACATAGAAATCTTATATGGTAGACTCAAAAAAAATCATGGCTTGGAACTCTAGCTATAAAAATGACAATTTTAAAGAATGAACATATTAAATGAATTGCAATACTTTGAATAAAAATAAGACTTGTATGCGATAAAGATTTTAATTATATTCACCAAGTGCCGAAAAATGGCCTTATGAAACCACTTATTGAAAATGGCATTCAAAAATCTTTAAATGAAAGTTTTGGGGCTCGTGGAGGACCCTAGATTGGTTCCATTACTTAAGCCAATGAACCTTCTATTCAATGGTGATAGAAGCTAAAACTAGAATTTGAAGTTTTTTGTCAATGTTTTAGGTTCTAGATTTATGTCACAATGCACCTAGACTTGGTACAATAATTGAATGTTTAAAACAAGATTGCACACAAGTAGGCATTTGTGGAATGTAATCATGTGTTTGATTTCCAATGGCATTTCATCACTTCCATTCAATAAAATTCCATCTAGCACATTTTGCAAGGTCAGATTTTCACCTTACACATGTTATCAAAAACGGCCTCATGGGTGAGGTTATACCACATCTTCTTAATCTTGGTATGGCATTTTTTCTTGAAGTATAACATCCTTGAACTCCTACAACGGAATCATTCCAATGCTTTGAATCTTGAAAAAATCATGTACAAAAAGATGGCCTAATGTGATCTAGTTCCACCAACTTACGTTATGAAAACATTCGATGTGTTAAACAAAAATTTACGTTGGTTGAGATAATGGGACTAGGTTTGAAAGAATTGCTTAATTGTTCAAGTTGGTCATGATAGTGAAAAGCTTCATAAGCCCATTTTTTATGTCAATAACAAAACTATCAATGCATCTTTATCAATCCTATTGATTTGGATGAACCTTGTCTATGTAAGGTAACCAAGCTTGAAGCCTATGGTTGCCATCCTAAACATAGAACATTTTGTTGGACAATCTATAAATGTCTGAATCCACCCAAAGAAACTCTTCAAATTTGTCATTCTTCTTCTTCCATATCAAACTTTATGGGCCCTCAAAACTCAACCTGGACTCTTTATAACCCTACCAAACATTGTAACTCTTCCTTCTAACCATTCTTACTTTCCCAACTTCTTCTTCCATTTGAACATCACACGCATACACGCATACACACTCACCTTTCTCCTACACATTTAAACACACATTCCATGCATTCCTCACTTGCTTCTCACACTAGGCCATCCTCTTCATTTTTTGCACCCATGGTGTTTCCTTTCTTTCATTGACCAACAAGGGTGAAAGGAAGAAAATTGATTTTTTGACCTTTCCTCCAATCAATAATCCCAAATCTTCTATAAGTTAATGAAACTTGAAAAGAATCCATCTTGTTCATTCATAAGCCAATGATCTTGTTACAAATTCATCTTAATTCTTCCCCTCCAATCATTATGGGATGAAAATCTTTTCAACCAATGAGTATCTTAGATATCTAACTTGTCCTTTTTTATCTTGATCATTTTGATCCTTTCAAGTTTTACCATTGTCCTTTCCTTCCAAGGTTCGACTATTCCAACAATTTTTATCCAAATTCATCCAAGGTAATTAACATTTAAAATAGTTTACCTCAGTAAAACATAGTGATATTTTATTCTTCCTTTTAACTATGTTAATCTTGGGCACTATCAAACATTATTCAACCCCAAGTATATTATTTACTTATTTGCTACATATTAACTATTATTTAATTACTTGTGTAATACATAGTCAAGTTAGAAAATACATGTTTCCCACCATTAGATTTTCACTACCACCCTAATTCATGTAAGATTTCATCTTTTGTATCAAAACTAAAGCATCTATCATTGTACACGCTACCGACTTTGTTCCTACCCTAATTTTATTAAGATAAAAGCCTTCCATCCTTAATTTCCTAATTGAATTGTTTTTCTTTTTTTCTTGGTTTTTGTTCATATTGTGTTAATCAAGTCCACCGTGATAGATGATGTCATTATGTTGTGAAGACCTTTGAGTTCATAAGTAGAAAAAGAGCAATTTGATCACATTCCCCTTGATATGAATATCACCCAATAATTATGTGAAAAAAAGTCGGCCAAAAACATGGTGTGCACTCAAGTGAATTGATTAGTATGGGATCATTAAAGCATTTCCAAACCCTCATTCTCCAACAATATATATAGAATTTGTTTTCATTTATGAAACATGCCAAAAAGATTCATTAAATGTCAATGGGAAGACAATGATGTTCGTCTTCACTCATAGGTTTAAATTTCTAACAACAACCATTATCGTTGGTTAAAGGGACCAATCAATGCACTTCCCATTGAGCATCAAAGCAAATACATCACTCATACCATTTTGTCAAATTCTCAATTCTTAATAGTTATAAAGATCCTATTTTTCTAGTTTCAAATTAGCCCCTTAGTTCAAAACTCTTTGGTAGGTTACTCTATGTAAACCTTTACCTTAATAAACATCAATTACAAATGTGATGTGATAGATGACTTAATTATGTTACTTTTAAAATTTTCAATAAATCTACATGTTCCCATCTTGAAATGTCAATGCACAAGGGTTGGTCCTTAGTGCTTTGATTGACTTACAAAAATAAAACTTTAACCACTAAAAGGTAATTTGATTCACCCTAATTAACAATTGTGAAGTTTGAGATAATCTTGACCATCATCACAACTTGTTATTTTATACAATTGTGATTTGAAGTTGATTCTATTATAAAAATATGATAAATTCTTTTACTTAATTGAATTGTAAATGAATACATTTTCCAACTCAAATTTTCATTAATGAGGTTATTCAACATCTAATATTGCTTTTTTTAACAATGTTAAAATTATGGCATCTTCAATTATTTGCATAGCCTAAATGGGCTATAATTTGTTAAATGAAATTATCCTAAAATGCTAATTTTTAAAAACCCAATAATAAGAATTGGGAAAACACTTGCAATGAATTAGTGTTCACACATGTTGTTAGTGTTGAATTTGTTTTGTTTTTTAATGCCCTCAATTTTTACATCACAAGATCCCATACCTTATTGAAATGTGGGAAAAAAGTTTGTAAACAAAGAGGAGGCTCATACATGGGATTGAAATGAATAAGAGAAAAGAAAAGTCCGCAAGATTTGCCTTGGGGTTTGCTTAAACCCTAAACTTGAAAAATTAACAATTAACATAACCAATTGAAAAAGGGAAACAACATCAAACTATTGAAGAAGGTTCAATTGGAATGGGATGGTTTCTGAAAAATACCATGATGTGGCATTACATTCATGGTCAACACCAGGAGAATGAACATCCAAAACCTTTTTAAATATACAAAATTAAACCAAGAAAAATGGAATTAATGGAATTAAAACAAGAAATTAAACATACAAACATGGATATCAACTTTTAATAATACAATAATTCACAAAATTCCAATGTTATAGAATGAGCCATGAAACTTGAAAGGACTTGGGATTATTTTTCACCCAATGCCCCCAACAGCCCCCCCCCCCCCCCCCCCCCCCCCACCCACCCCAATTGATGCCTACCAACACAAGTACAAGTGTATCCACCTAACCTAGATAATAAAAAGAATCTCGCATTTTGCAATCATGAAAATAATGATCAAAAGTCCTCAATGACTCTATGAATGATTATAGTCATATAATATAACTTTAATCCTACATGGCAATAAATAGTCATTAATGAGTTGTTTTTATCGTTGATGGATGATAATATTACATACGGTAATAACAAAATCATTGATTCACATTTTTTTAATCCATAGGACATTCATGACAAGGGATATAATGATGTGGACTTCTAATTGTCATTTAGATAATTACAGAATTAGTATTGTTTAAAATGACATGAAAAATGATCACATGTCTTTTTAATTTGATTATCAAATGACAATATTTTGAACAATGTGGCAATTGATGTATGATTAAGAAAAATGACTATCATGCAATGACATCTATAATATTGACATGGTAGTTTCAAAGGTGAAAGCACAATTAGGTAGATTGTTTGGATTATCACAGTTGTAATTTTTCTGGATTATAGATGAACTTAAAATGTAAAGTCATATCAAACATTAAAATTTTCATTTTTTTCAATTTCCATGTTGCAATAGACTTTAGTGAGAATCTTGTTGAAAATTATGGATGAATTTAAAGAAAAAAATGGATTCATTGTGAACTTTTGAAATGATGACACTATATTTATCACACATAGAAAATGAAAAATGTGGACTCAAAAAATATGTCATAGTAATATCAAAATTAAAATAAATAATAGGCCACCACAAAATGAATAATATAATTGTAAGATGAATTGAAATTTTTCCAATATAATTTTTTTTTCATAATTAACAATTTAACTCGTCACAATTTTCATCAATTTTTACAATTGATATTCCATTTCACATTGAAATCTTTAAAAAAAAATTTAAATTTCTTGACCAATAACATGTCTAGGATATTTATAGGGTGATTTATTAGTATTTATGACCAAAAACATAAGGGATAATTATACGATTTATAGTTTGAAAATTATTTTAATTACACGAATTATACCTAATGTAAGATGTGGACTTTTCAAACTGTCAAACTAAACCACCTAACCATGTTTTACCTTCAAATGATTATGAAATGATTGGAATATGAGCAACCAACTGAAAATTGACTATAAAATGATTACTCTATAATGACATGGGTAATGTTGATAACCTACTTATGTACCTACCTACCCACCCACCAACTTACTTACCCACTCACCCACCAACCTACTTCCTACAACCTACTTAACTCCTACCTACTATCTTACAACTTGTTTATTACCTATCTTATAGTCTTAGCATAATATTATATGTCTTAAATTAAAAAATTTAAACCTAAATTTATATCAAATGGATTTTTTGTTTTACTTTAATATTCACGTGAATGAACAAACAACAATTTGTCATGATAGTCATGGTTTTAAATGGAAAAAACATAAACATTTCTCTAATTTTCATTGGTTTTATATGTGGACTATTGCCTTTTAACTCATTGGATTTTGACTACATCCAAATCTCCTCCATGTTTCCCCAAAAAATCATATTCTTATACTCATTTCATCCACATTTACATAATCCTTAAACTTGACATAGACAAGTGTTTGTTCCATTACCATTGAAAATAATCATGGTAATTTCCTTGACTTATTCATTTTTTTACCATAATGCATTTTTTTAAAAAATGAAATTGCTTACGCTATTCACAATTTTCAACCCATTCGAACTAGGTAGACCATATTTCCATTTGTTTACTCTAAAAAAAATGAAAAGAAATGGTTTGTAGATGTCATCATTATTTCCACCCTATTAAATTTCTAGTATTTTCTTGTTATTACCATGATAAATTCCTAGAAAGAACAGTTTTTGTCACATCTCACAATGTATTGGATTTTCAACATGTTGCATTTGGCCCAATATTTTCTCCATTTACTTCAAAATTAATGTTTTGTTTTTTCCTTTCCCTCCATGATAGTTAATTTCTATTCAAATGAAATATTTATAATGCATACATTCAACATTTAGGTTTTCCTTTTTTACATTTACTTAAAACTTTATACATTCATTTCTTTTATCTTCCTTGTCACTTCATTCTTATACCAATACAAAAAAACCATAGTAATCACATTCACCAAAATGAAATCTTGTAATTTGATGGACCAATAGTTTCCTAATTTTCATTGTCAACATGTTAATTCCTTCAATATATCTAACATTGCCATCAACCTTCTCTTTATGTTTTTATCCATAATTGTCATTTCATGATACACAAGTTTTTTTAAATTGGCACCCAAAAGCCTGAACAATATTTGTATGCTAATCATTTTTCATTTAACATGATCCAATATATTATTTCCAAAATGTCCAAAATTCATTCTATGTAAACAAAATCAACATATCCACCCATACTTGGATACCATTATTAAATATGTACCTTTCATTTTTCATAACATCTTCTAACTACACTGGCCTAAACATGACATTCCATGTAATGTCATGGAATTTTTTTGAACACTAATCCCTTGCTCTACCTCCTTCCATAAATGGTGTAGCATTAACCTACCCAAACATTCACATACTAGTATGCTTTCTTTAGTTGATGTATAGTTCAAGTAAAAGATCTAATCTTGATGACATCACATTAATTGATTAGCACTACCATATTAGCCAATTTCCTTTCAATGCAAAAAATGAATCCATTTAGTTTATCAAAATATGTATACTTTTTCATTCCTTGCATTTATCAATCACAAAACCTTACTTCCTTTGATTACCCAAACAAATTACCTTATGTGACATTCTTTAAAATTATTTTCCTAGAATTGTATAACTTTTTTCATTATATTCTCACACCTCTTCCACACACAAAACTTAATTAATAAACTTGTTGCAATTCAACAATGAGAATTGTTTCTTCTGATAGCTTTATATACATTCCACAATTGGATCTCAAACTTCACTTTCACTATTTACCCAACATTTTAAAACTAACAAGTTCTTTCACTCAAATACCAATAAATTAAAACTACATATGTATCCTAGCACATTTTATTATTGAATATAATTACATGTTTTAGGCCATTTCAAATCCATTTTTTTAATATATCAACTTCTAGATTTACGAGCAAGGAACAAGAAAACAAACATTGTGACATATTTAACTTCAACTCTATTTATATCCTAGAATATACAATTTTCTCCAATCAATGCATCCACCTTGTTTGATTTAAACACTTTAATTAATCCTCTTCATAACTACATTCCTACCCAACTTTAATTTGGTCTTCAATTCAAGAAAATTGAAAAATTAGCTAAAGCCCACTAATGTGTATCCATCAACATTTGAGAAATCACGCTAGTGTATAACTTGTTCTTAGTATGTCATGCAAGGTTCAAGTTCAAAGGAATGTATCAATGAGATGTGTCACATCTTAGGTTTTGAATCAAGGGATCAATTGGGATACTTGTTATTTTATGTGAAAATGGGAAATATATTAAATTTATATATCTTTCAAATGTTAAATTGAATCAACCCTGCCTTGGGTTAAAAATTGCATGATACATATTTTAATGTATGTGAATCCAAATGAATACAACCAAAATTCAAAATTATCACCTAAGTATCGTAAAAATTGTTGTGAAATACATTCATCTATTTCCTAACCATCATCTACACATTTTTTTTAATATTCCATGTAATGTGACAAAATATTTTGACATTTCACATGATTTTTTTTGGACAAACTAGAATAGTTTGTCACAAGTCTTGGAATATACTATAAAAACAAATCTTCGACAAAAAATTTTATACAAACTTGTTCAAGATTCCCCACTATTACCTCCCATGAAAGTCCCACCCAATTAGTAAAATTTTACGGCAAACTACGAATGCCAAAACCTTATTCTATTTTGATTATAAAAAAGCCCTTTGGCTAGTCATGTCATGGAATATGACAAGAATATTATGTTTGTTCACATGTTCCCATGTTCACAAATTTGTGTTAAGGTTCACCCACTCAATGAATAGTGTTGTTGCAAAATAAATGATGTGGAAAAGTGGAAAATGCCACCAAACATTAATGCAATTTTTCATTAACATTTATTTGAATAGGAAATTTCCACATGGTAGCTGAAGTCAAATTAAAAAATTTATTACCCATTTATGAATTGCCACATGGCAACTTAAAATTAAAAAATGATTTTTTTTTTCCCCAATTGTGTGATGCCATGTGGTAACCAAGGCTTAATAAAATAAGGATAAATGACTTAGGCTAAGTGCCCAAGGCTAAAAACAAACTTAACCTATGAACCTAGGTGGGCTACTTAAGCAAGGGCCTTAAATAACTTAATCCATTTACCTAGGTTACAAGCATGAAGACTTGAACCCTCACCACCATTCAAGTTTTTAACCATTGCACCACATCATTTCTTTTAGTGACAAAACTACACACCACAAAATTATAAACAATAGTTTGATACAACATAAATATGTATTCTACTGAAGGTAAGCCTCACTAATTTAACCTAAACTACTCAAAATCATTTAGAATATCTAGGATAACCAACCCTAATATAATATTTAATATATTAATATGTGGTACATAATATAGGTGATATATTAAAAACTAGTTTACTTTACGTGATGAAGATTGAATTTTCATCTTAAAATATCTTATTGTTATATATATGTTTTTCCAACATGTTTATTAATATGAAAATTCAACCATGTAGTGAATAATTTGAATAAAGTGGACATCATGATTATTTACTAATTAAGTTTAATTTTCACCCAAGTGAAATGGCAAAAGGGTGTGTTGACCTAATTCACTTTTAAGGCCCAATAATGAATTGGCTTAGTAAACTACATTCCTATTTTGCCCTACTATATAACTATGATGTTATTTCCAATGTGGGGTGGTGGTTTGATTTCTATAAATAACAATTTGTTTCAACATATTTGAAAGATATTTGAACTATTATCTTTCAAATATATTGATGTCCAAATACTAGGTTCATTCCATGGTCAAAGCTTATGTTCACAATTATGCAAAACAATTACACAATTGACATGGACACCATGTGATTATCCATCCCACCTTTTAGGAATTCCCTAAACCCTGGTGGGAACACCATACCATCAAGAATGAAACTCAAATGGATAATATTAACATGGGCTTGAAAAATACATTTGTCATTTTATGTATTGGCTCTAGCTTATGTTTATCCTTTGTGAATAATGTGTGTTTTTGAACCCTTGGTTTCCAAGTCCAACATTAGTATGGCACTACTGGATCTAATTTCAGATTGAAATATTAATCAACATTGATAAATAAATAATGAATTCAATTTTTTAAAATCTCACTTCACATGTGAAATTTGTGTCGTGATCAATGTTGGTAGGTTTTCTATTTTATATATTAAAATTGGAAGTTCAAGTTCTTATGACGTAGACCTTAACTGATTCCTTTTTAGTTGGAATAAGGACTAGGACCTAATTATGGGATTTACCTTTTGCAATAACTAGTTCATTGAACCTAGACCCATGAATTTTTATTTTTCAAAATATGGGATGTTTTTAAAAGTAAGAAAGCTGATTTTTTCAAAGAAAATCACAAGTAATTTTTTTTTGCAAGTAAATAATTTGACTTAATTTGCTATAAAACTTGGTACTTTCACAAAATTTAAAGTTAAATTTGTTGTAAAATCTAAAAACTATACAATTTCAAGTTTTGGATAATGTGTAATGTGTACATGCAACTAGACCTTGTTTTCAAACCGAGCCCATAGGTTCTTGAATTTGAAAATAATGGCAAAACTAAAACCACAAGATTTGGAATTTGAAAATCAACTAAACTCAAACCCAAACTCAAAGAACCAACCAATAAAAATTTAATGTCAAAATTAGGACCAAAGGTTTTTTGAAGATCTAGAAACTAAACAACATTAGTCATGAGGTTATTGTTAAAACTATGATGTTCAAAGTCTTGTCATGTTGAAAAAGAAAGGTCACATCATGTGTAAAAATAATGTTGTGACACAAGCTAAAACTATGACATTTAAAATCTCATCATAATGTAACAAAAAAAAATTCATTTCAATCTCTAATAGGTGCAAGAGTGCATTATATTAATATAAAACAACTTGTTATGCATGAATGGATACACATACATAATAATGTTAATAATGGACAAGACATGGAAAAACCATTAAATTTTTTTTGCAGTTTAAGAATGAAGTTTTGTGTTAACTATTCTAACTAGTGGGTTGCTCGTGGCCGAAGGCCATTGTGAAGTCCCCCATGACCTTCGGCCACTGTTATCTTTTACTCTTTATTTGGCCCCTGCCCTGGCCGCCCTGCCTTGCCCCCTGCCCTGCCCTGGCCGCCCTGCCCCCTTGCCCTGCCGGTTCTGCCGGTAATTCCTCCTGCGAGAGGTAATTAAGAAGGTGGCTGGATTCGAAGTAATTCCATAAACACCCAATAAAAGTAAATATGGTAGATCGGACTCCCAAGAGGTCAAACTAAGTCAGTAAAAACAGTCATTCAAAGATGTGTAACTAATTAATTTGACATAATTTGATGTCAGTCAAGTCTATGGCAGAGGCCGGTTGTGCCATAGAATTCACTTAGTGCGTGCGTCTGTCCAACTGTCCGGGCTGGTTCCGCCGGTCAATTAAAACGCGGAACTGTCGTGTCGGACAGACACACGCACGCACCAAGTGAATTTATATATAAGATTACCAAAAAACATAAATTGAGATTATAACTTTCATATTAATTAACAACACAGTGAACATTGCAACATCATTCATTTGTCTTCAACAACTAGTGCAAAATTTATTATTTGTGAACAAAATTGTAAGAAAACCAAACCTCTAGTTTCATGGGGAGGGGGTTGAAAAGGACAAGATTACTTATTGAATCTGATCAAGCAAACTTTGACCAAATATCAAAGAAAAAATTGTACAATGGTCAAATTCATTGGACCCATTTCAACCTAACAATTTCATTGCATTTAAGCATCCAAAATCACATTTATCACCTCATGTGTGAATTCATAAGTCACATATTTCCCTTCACATAATGAAATATAAGTGGCAAACTAAATTTTGAAGCAAATACTAAATGACAAAACACAAATATGCAAATGGCTTATCATATTTAAGTTGAGATGATTGACTACTAACCTTAAGCCACTCATACCAATAACTTCTCATCACGACATCACTAATGTCGCTTGCATGCAAATCATGAAATCTAATAGTAATAGGAGGTTTAAAACAAATATTTCCTGGCGACACAATCTTCTTTTCTATAGCAAAAGTTAAAGCACGTTGATGAATAATACTAACACAATGCCTGAAAGACTATATGCAAAAAGACAAGGATAAATGACCTTTCAATCTCTATCATGGAAAAGATGAACACATTTCCTAATGAAACAATCCATATCACACTCGAGTGCACCATGCACCTCCATGGTCATCAAAATAAAATAGTGCCTTTCATGAAACTCTCTATACTTATGGATCTTAACAATGGTGCTAAATTACGCGAATACATTTATTGATCAATTAATGACACTTGTAGCCATCATCTCTTATGTTGAATCAGTAACCATCACATCGGTAACAAATATTTGGTCTTCACGAATCATGTAAAGACCTTACTATAAACATGCATATGTTTCTTTCATTGTTGAAGAGACATTTGTTGATGAGGTATGTTGGATTTGTGAATTACAATTTGTTTTGGTGTGTTTTGAAAGCATAGATTCAAGTCTACAAATAAACTTAGGATCCCATAACCTTAAACCCTAGAACTCATACCTATGACCCTAAAGCCTAAAAATACCAAACTTTATTCAAACCTACCTAACCTTAGGACTCTAACCTTGTGAAAAAAAACCCTTAAGACCCTTCCAAGACCTTTCCATTCTGTCATGGTCCTTGTTCATGTAGACCCAATGGTTTTAGTTCCATGTATATTGGTCGAGTCCGGGTCCATGTCGACCCACCAAGACTGGACCTAAACCCAAAGTTGGGGCTAGAATGAACTAATGGCCACCAATGCACTAATTGGTCATTTTGTCCACTAAATGGGCTGTGTTTTTTCATTTGGCGCTAGATAGGGTTCACATAGTCCATTTCTTTTTTATGTTGACCACTATACTTATTATTATTATTATTTTGGTTCTTGGCCATTTTTTCCCTGAACTTGACCTCACACATAGCTATCCTATTCACTTTCATACCCTCATAAATATTGTACCAACCTTGGTACTTTACTTATTATCCTTTATTAACATAACTACCTTAATATTTAATTATTTTACTGGCTTAGCTACTATACTAACTACTTACCCTATTGACCTAATTACCTTACTAATCAACAACCTTACATACACAACCACCTTATCAACATAAATACTTTACAAACCTAACCACCTTGGTAAGGTAACTTGTTTTTTACATATTAACTTGCTTATCTACTTAGTTACCTTGTTAATGTAACTTTCTTCCTACCTACAAACTTGCTTACTTACATGCCTACCTACCCTAAATAACCTATCTACCTTGCTCCTTGAACTTCCTTTCTATTTATTAAGTTGCCTATCAACCCAACTACCTACCTATATACCTACTCACCTACTTATGCACCCAACTTCTTACCTACCATTATGTTTATTTACCTATTTACATTTTTTACATAGCCAAATACCTAACTAACTACTTATTCACTTTTTCCAACGCGCCCCCCCCCCCCCCCCCCCCAATCCTACCTATCAATTTATTAAGGTTTGTCTTAGTTCATGGATGATGGACATAGGTCCACGTGTGTAAGTATTACAAACAATTTATAGTGGAAACAATGTCATAATTGTAGCCATTTTGGTTTAATTAATGCATATTTTATTAAATTTTGGTTATTTAATTTATTTATGGAATGGACATTACAATACATCTTTTCATGTAATTATTATAAATATTTACTATTGGATTATGGTTTAGGTTTAGGGTTGGGACACATAAATTATTTAACAATTTTTTCACAAATCTATAGTGATTAACCTAAAGTAGGTTAAATTTGGGGGGATATTTTTAAGGTTTAAACTTTATACATACGCGAAATAATACAATTTCATTTTATATCTTCTTCAAAGAGAGTGGAAAAATTAGCTTGGAAAGATCACACAATGGTAAAAAGACTTTTTTTTTTTTGGTTTTTTACAAAATTTATTTGATTTTCTTTAAGATTAAGGTTTTTTTTTCAATCAGTAAGTATTTGTAGTTTAAAAGCTTTAAAGTTTGGTTCATAAATTTTTTCTTATGTTCTTTTTGTTTTGTTTGCATTATATAATTTGTATATATTTTTAAATTTAGGGCATATATCATTAGGATTTTTTTGTTAAGGTTTGTATAGTTAGGGTTGTAATAAATCTTGTGGCAAAATATAATTTGGATTTTTAGGGTTATGTTTTATGATTTAGTGTTCAGGAATTTGGTTCATATATTTCAAGTCTTAAGGTTTATATTTTAGACTTTGCTCATTATATTGATTTTGATCTTATCACTTGTTTAGATCTATAGCAGAATTATGACTCTCCTTTGTTTCCATATGTTCCATGTTGTTAAAGTTCAATATTTTCTAACCCACTTTTGCACGAGTTATGATATTTTAAGGTTGTGTTTTCAATTGGACTACAAACTTTGGTGAAGTCTTATCATTTTTTATTCTTAGAGGTATGCAATTGTCTTTTGTTACTTTTTTTGTTTTGTGTTTATATTTTCATAATTCAACTTCTTTCTATTTCTTACCTATTGGATATAATAAAGGTTTTATACCTTTGTTCGAATATTTCATATTCAATATCTCTTCATAGTTTGATTTTTTCATACCCAAATGCAAATAATGCATTTATTCCGCACAACCAATGGGGTTTTATGGCCTAAGGCAAGTATTGCATTTTACACCTTTCAAACAATGTGCATTAATGATCATGATGTGGGTATTGCTACATGGGGTTTTCAGACATTATGGGTTTAGGGTAGAATGCGGTTATTGCATATGGAAACATTTTTAATGATGGAAGGTTTAATAATTTAGTGTGGGTATTACCAAAGTTTGTTTTAATATATGGGTTCATAATGCAAGTATTGTATGTGATGTACATTGGAACTATAGGTATTTAATATCATGATGTAAATATTGTAATGGGAATTCCAAGTCACAAACTTCGATTTTAAGGGAACTATGTAAGTATTGCATTTTGGGTTTTTGTTGAATGATGAATGTTTTTAGAACTATGAATTCTCTTGGTGCAAGAATTTGTTTTACTTCCCTTCAATCATGGGAAGGGTTCAAAAGTCCCATTCCATTAATGTCCAAAACCCCACCAAGTTCCCTTTTTCAAACAAAGACTTGGTGTGGACATCCAAGATATGCCATGGAGGGCAAAATAAAGTGAACATTCAATTTGATTATGTTCCATATGCTCGCATCCCATAATTCTTGGAAGGTGAACGAGGGGATACGAGCACCCTCATGGAATGGAATGTAAAAACTTTCCAAGCCAAATGGATGTCACAAAACTAACTATCAAAAACCACCTCAGGCATATGTGGTAAACATTTATGGCATTAACCTTTTTAATTTCTTTAATTCATATACCAAAAATGTAATCATTCACATTTTGAGTGTTTTTGGTCTAAGTATCAATGCGGGTATGGACTAGAGGACTATTGGGAAGACAATTGACACTCAATCTATTAACCGAAGATGTTAAACATCATTCTCAATCAAACATCTATATAAATGGTTCAATGTGACTAAGATCATGATTTATCATAATGCTTATACACGAACTGATGAATCATTCGCACATGGTGAACATGACCCAAAATCCATTTCTCATGTGTTTTGTTATGTTCCATGCATGTCACAAGCATTGAAGGACCACATATGGGTACAATTAAGTTTAGGTTACACAACCAAACAAATATATGACAAGCATAAGATAATTTGGTGGGAACGTGTGAGTGCAGATCAAAACTTGACACAACATGAATTCATTTAACTTCAAGACATTGCATATTTGGATTGGGAACATAAAAAAGGGAATTGGCGTTTATACACCAACCTTACAATTTTAATTCAATCTCAAGCTTTCCAACATTTAGAGGATGTGTTTTTTTTGCAAGTTGTTAGTGAAATCAACAAGACTCAAGTCCCATTCACCATAGATATTCAAACACCAACTCAATGTGAGTCCATGCTATCGTATGGTCATAATGGTTCCATTTTTATGGATGCCACATTTGGCACAAATGACATGAAATTCCATCTATTCACCTTGACGGGGTTTGATGATCATTACATGGGTGTCCCTTTAGCATGGATCATTACAAGTATGCAAACCATCGAAGATTTGATCGAACAGGTGAAACCATTAAAAGATAAGATGTTATCACACATGCCACATTGAAAATCATCATGTTTTTTTGTTGATGATGCACCGCAAGAATTGAAGGCATTATAGTTAGTTTTATACCTAATACCTACTTTGTGTTTATTTCCTTAGATGTTTTTTAAATCTTTCATAAAATTCTTGATTACTTCAAATGCATTTTATGTTATACTACCTGACCCCATCCACTCATGTTGATTTTATTACATATGTGTCCCTATTAAGGTCATATGGGGTATGGACAAGGTTCCCATCTTCCTTTGTTGTTAACACATTCTCAAACATGGCGTTTACGTGGTACCAAAAAAATCAAAAATGTGAAGGTGTGGGGTGGAATCCTTCAAGACCTTCATGATGTGATGTACATGTCCATCAATCATGGAGAAATACTTGATGATTTCAAAGAACGTGGGAGGGTTGTGAGAAAAAACCTTCAGAAACATGCATGGACAAATTACTTTTGGACTTATTACCATCAATTTGGTAAATGATAAAGTTTATCAAGGTTTAGTATTCAAAATTCATTTGCAATCATGTTATTCACCTTTGTGCACTATGTTTATGTTTGTAGAATTATGGATGGTGGGTGTTTGATGAGTGCCCCATCCCAACTAAGGCACCCATGCAAGCATTGAATCATATCATTGTGCATTGAAATGTTGGTTTGTTTTTTACACAAAGGGCTTTAGAGGGCGTGGGATTGGTTGGTTGGTGTGGTGATTAATAACAACCATTGCACACCACTACATGCACACATTGGAAATGAAGAAAAAAGGTTTCATAAAAAACAAGGTTACAGAGGCCATTATTACACAAAGTGTGGAAAAGGCAGCCTTTATTCCATTCACCCATGTGTACCAACCAACCCTTGAGAATGATGAAGCTTAAAGTATACAAAGCCAATGCCTTCTGAATGTCATTTATGCGGTGAAATTCCCATTCTTCAAAATATCTTGTTGCACATGTGAATGGCCATTGTGAGGGAACATGTGTAAACACCAAATTATGGTCATTCTCACATGCATAAACATTTCTCAAGAGGATCAAACATGGAGTAGAGTGATCTCCCTATGCATGCCATTGTAGGGTTTAGTGACACAATAAATTCATCATCCCCAATGGGAAGGGCTTTTGCACAATTGTTCCTTACAATGCAAGAGATCACAATGAATATAAAGAAGGCGATGTGACACTTTGTGAACATGCCACCTCACACATGAGAGTAATGGCATGCAATATTTGTAACATACATATCACAAAAGCAAATGCAGTTTTACACCTAGAATTAGTGTTACACCACATAAAAGATGGATTGGGAAATAATGTGAAACGACTCAAAGCTTAACATGAAACAATGTTCAATCACACAAATGTATGTACTAAACGATGTTGTGAATAAATGTTTCAATTATTAATCAAGATTGTTGCCATTAACATTAATAAAATTATCTTAGAATTAATTTTGTATGGAGGAAACCATAGCCCAAATTCATGTTTTCATGCAATTAACACACACATGAAATCTAATATGCCACAACGGTTATTATTGTTTCTAAGTAATAAGCCCAAAAAATTTGAAATGTAAAATCACAAGGATAATAATAATATTAGTGCCAAATGCAAGTATTATAACTAAGCCCCAAAATCCCAATTGGTGGAGGTAAATATGAGTGTGGGTATTACAATTAAGCCCCAAAATTCCAGTTGGTAGAAGTAAGTACAAGTGCGAGTATTACAATTAAGCCCCAAAATCCTAATTGATAAAGGTAAATATAAGTGCGGGTATTACAAGTTTAAATAAAGAATCAACCTTAAATGCAATACCACCATGCATGGTTGTTTCAAAATAACCCATCTAGATGGTTTGGATACCCTTAAATGAACACCTAGCCTTAAACGTAGTACCCACATGCAATACCACTTCGAAATAACCCCTAGGTGGTTTGGGTACCCCTTATGTGAAAACCCAACCCTATATGCAATACTTGCATTTAAGGTCACTCTGAAATAACCCATGTGGGGTTTAGGTCTCTTGAAATGAAAATCTTACCCTAAATGCAATTCTTGCATGTCGAGTCATTCCAAAATAATTAGCTAATTTCATAATAGTATCTTAACAAAGGTGTGTATAAAGGTCGGGGTTATTGATTACGCGTTTCATGATTCTTATTTTGTACGCGTTTTTTCAATGTAAGCTTGAGGCTTGGGGCCCAAGCGTTTCAAGCTCTGTTTGGTTTTTGGGGTTGTGGAAACCATGGGAAGAGAGCTGAAATTTTTATTTTTTTATTTTTTTATTTTTTCATACTTATTTTTGTTCTTCTTTGTGTTCCGCAAATGTTTCCGCTTTACGCCTAAACGCTTTTTTTTTTGATGTGCTTTTGCCGGCAAAAAAAAATCTATTATGCCATCATCAATATCTTTTACCAGGATATTGCCGATTTTCGAGTTCATATTCAAAATGGAAAAAATTCTCCATTGACTATGAAAGACTTTTCTACTTCTGCGAAGACTCTTTGGAAGGAAAGCTATATGACCTGCAATTGCTATGGCATAACCTCCTTTGACCGAATTCAAAAGAAAGCCTTTGACCAAATACCCTAAAATTAAAAAGATGTATTATTTGTGGAACAAATAGTACAATGATAATTGTGATCAAACCTATTTTGGTGCAAGAATTTTTCATGGAAAAATTGAACTTGCAATTTATAATGTGGAATAACTATCTTAAATAATGATTTCAATAACTTATTAAAACAAAAATATAATTAAGCCAATCAATCAAATATCAAATTAATTAATTTGATTTTTAGATCCAAAATATTATTATCCAAATAAATAAAATTAAACCAAATGATTAATTAATTAATTAAAATAAACAAATTATTATCTAATTCTTGATAATTAATCATTTACATTATCTGAGAATAATTGTTTATTATTTCTTTAATTATATGACATAATTTGTTGATAGTTCATTAATTATTTAAAATGATTTTTTAATCATTCATTAAAATAGGGGAAATTTATAAGGTTTAGATATTAGAGGACTTTTGATTCCCAATTTTTGACATCCCATGCCATTTTTAATCATCATAAATATGTAGGATAGGTGGAAGAGATCATTTCTTGTAAATTTTTGTCATTCTTCATCCGTGATATAACATCCCAAGGCACGTTTCCCATGCCCTAAACATTAAAACCCAACATTTACAATAATTGTTTTGAAGTTAATTTGACCAAAGTTAGTTTTAGTAGTGGTGGACATTGTTTTGCAACAATTATTAGCTTATCCCACTTGCTCAATGGCTTTGGCATGAGTGTGACTAGCAACCTTTTGATCATTATGCCTCTACATGGCCATGGCATTTCCCAAGATGCCAATTTTCATTTTAACATGGTCTTGACATTGAGGACTTCTTTCAGAAGTTGAAGGCCTCCCAAGTTTGGCCTTTTCTATCATTAAACCATGCACCTCCTTTAAATGTTAAGTCAACAACCATTTTCGCAACATATGTGATAATGCAAATGCCAACTTTACATTTCCATTTTGACCCAACCTTCATCCATTTTTTGTCCTTTTGAACCATATTGGGTGGACAAGGGGGTGATGATGGTGGAGAGGCCTGGTTAGTTTCAAGTTTTGGATGTAAACCAAAAACTATAAAAGAAATAAGTCTTTACTTTGTAATTAAAAAAACCTAATTTTAAGACTTTAAACATAAAAGACCACACAACAAAATGTAGGTCTTGTAAAACATCAAATCACATAATCAAATGTAACTATTCAAACTTTAATCTCTTTTAGGTATTGTAATAAAAAAATTGTGAAAAAAAAATCCCTCACCTTCCATCAAATGATGCACCATTTGATGGAAGGTGCAAGTATGATTAAACTTAAATTTTTTTTATAATCCTTTTTTTACATTCAATTTATTTAATGTATGTAAATTTTAAAACAATTTAACCCACCACTTTTGGATCAAAATTCCCAATCTGTATTGGGAGGGATCTCATCATTTGAATTGTAGATAGTCACCACTACTAACTTTAAACCACATGGATTGCTCGATTCATCAACTCTTAGTGATGATGGAACAACATTTTGTTCCTAGATTATCGGTTCTGATGGAGCAACATTTTGCTCCCCAATTGTTAGTTTTAATGAAGCAACATTTTGTTTTCGAGCTTCCAAATCATCACCAAATTTCTTTAGTTTCCTTCCTCTAGCCATTACAACCCTAAACATGATTAAAAAATGATAAAATCATTGTTAATTGTTAATTTTAATGAACTAGTCTTCTTCGCAACCAAAAGATAAGAGAAAAAAATAGCCTTTTTCGTAACAAAATACCCATAGATAAATAAAAGAAAAAAAGAAAAGGCAATGGCTTGTTGCCATCACTTTTTTTGCAACAACACCAATAAAAAAGGCGATGGCAAATTGCCATTGCCTTCTTCCCAGCAACAACACGAAAAAAAAAAATGACAACAATTGGCCACTATTGTCATCTTTTTTTTTCCTCAAATAAAAAAAACAAAGGAAAACCTTTTGCCATGGTCTTTTGTGTCTAAAAGGAGTGAGAACAAGAGGAGGTGAAAACGATGACAATCATAAATCATTATCATTTTCTATTTTTCATAGGAGTGATGAAGGCTAACATAAAAAAATGAAGATGACAACTTTGTGCTGTTGTTTTTGTGTTTGAGAGAAGCGATAACAAGAGGAGGAGGCAAAGATGACAACGATTTGTCAGCATCGTCTTCTTTCATTCATAAGAGTAACAAAGACAATAAACAAACGACATTAAGATGACGACAAAAGTCATTGTCTTTGTGTTTGAGAGGAGTGAAAATAGGAAGAGGAGAAGATGACAACGATCATTGATCATCATCATCTTTTGTCTTTCATAGGAGGGACAAAGACCAAAAGAAAAAAAAACTCAAAAATGATGACACGTCGTCGTTTTCATGTCTGAAAGGAGTGAAAGCAAGAGGAGGAGGTGAGGACCATAACGATCACATCATTGTCATTGTTGCCTATCTTTCACATGAATGACGAAGGCGGAAAACAAAAGACATGAAGATGATGGCTTTTATCATCGTCTTTTGTGTTTAAAAGGAGCGAGGACAAAAGAAGAAGAAGATGATGACGATCACAAATTGTTGTCTTCTATCTTTCATAGGAACGACGAAGGCATAAAAAAAGAAAACACAAAGACAATAGCTTTGTGTTGTTGTTTTCATGTTTGAAAGGAGCATAAGGAGGAGGTAAAGATGATAGTGACTAGATTGTCATTGTCTTCTATCTTTCATAGGAGTGACGAAGGCCAAAGAAAAAAACACGAAGATGACAGCACAAAGTTATCGCGCTTGTGTTTGAGAGGAACGAAAACAAGAGAAGAGGACAACGATCAATGATTATTGTCATCTTTTGTCTTCACAGGAGTGACAAAGGTTGACAAAAAAGAAGACACAAAAATGATAGCTTTGTGCCATTGTCTTCATGTTTGAGAGGATCAAGAACAAGAAGAAGAGGCGAAGACATCAACAATCTTTGATCAACATCATTTTTTGTTTTTCATAGGAACGACGAAGGCCACAAGAAAAAACATAGCAACGACGACACAAAGTTGTGATCTTCTATTTTTCATAAGAGTGACTAGTGAGAAAAGAAAATAGACATGAAAACAATGGCTTGTCTTTGTGTTTGAGAAGAGCCGGATCATGGTTTTGAAAGGAGCAACAACAAGGAGAGAAAAAAGGACATGAAAAAAAAAGGAACCCACTTGTAGGAGCTTGGGCAATTTCATATTAAAAAAAACCATGAAAACCATGAAAAAAAAAGACATGAGTGTTGTTCTTACCTTTGAATGTTGCTCTCAAGCTCCACAACTCGAGCGCTCCAAGGACAGTGGGAGTGGAGTGGAGAAAATGAATTTAGGTTTAAGGTAGGGGAGGGTTTAGGGTTTAGGGTAGGGGAGGTAGGTAGGAGGGGAAAACTTTGTGGCAGGTAAGAGGGCTGAAAAATCCCTGAGCAGGGGAAGAGGAAAATAAAAATGCCCGGGCTAGGTGGGCTGGATGTGTTTGGGTTCATCCCCAAAACGGCTTGGATGGCCTCATCCTGAACTGGTGCATTGGTGGCTGCCGGTTCACTCCAGCCCGGATTCGGAACAGGCCAATAGGTTTGTAACCCTAATTTGTCCGGAACCGATCAACAGGTTTATAACCCTAATTTGTCCGGAACTGGCCAATAGGTTTGTAACCCTAATTTGTACTCTTGAAGTTTTCTTTGTGTTTTTGGCAGTTCTTCCGCGGTGCAATGCGCATATCCGCGTTCTGTTTTGTTTTTCCATAGAAGCTTATCTACACCACATTGTTTGCCTTTCTCGGCATCCGTTTGGCGGCATGGTCGAGGGAAAGTACAGAGCAGCAGGAGGCTGAGGAGCAGGAGGAGGTGGTAGTGGAAGAGGAGGCGAAGCAGGACGAGGAATAGTAAGGAGATAAGAGAATAAAGAGGGGCGAAGAAGAGTGGAGAAGGAGAGAAAAGATGGCGGACGTCTCGCTGGACGAGATGTTGTTGGAGGCAGCAGGGCGAGCCAAGGGAGGAGGAGGAGGAGGCCAAGGCGGAGGGAAGAAGAGACGAGCGCCGACGCATGATTCGACTTCGCCGGATCGAAGTGATTCCAATCCGGATTACGACGAAGACGACGACGAGGACGAATTCGGCGGAGGAGGAAGCTCCGGTAGGAAAGCAAAGAGCTCCAAGATGCCGTTGAAGAAGAGGTAAAAAAGTGTTATGACTCCTTCGAGGAGAATCACCATAGGGATGTGTCTTTCTGCTCACGAGTTTTTGAGGGAAGCTGCACAGGGACATAGCAGGTCATGGCAACCAGTCACTGCCATTCATGCTGAAGGTGACATCCTTATAGTTTGTGAGTGGTTTTGTCATTCTTGTCATGCTCAAGACATGCCTGTTTTGCTGGACCTGCCACAAGGGTTACCTTCAAAGTGCTACTATGGGGTTTGCTTCGCAATCTCATAGTTAGTTTGAGTACTGCATGTTGACAAACATGCTTTCCGTTGTTTGTGGTTCTCCTGCACTTACCTTTCTCTTTTTTTGCCTGGTTAAGGTTTGAGTCCTCAGATAAGGATGAAGACAATCATGGAGATGGCTATGAGAGTGAGTTCTCGTATGGAAGTGATCTATACAAGGATGATGAGGACAGAGACCGGCTTGCAGCAATGACAGAGCTGGAACGGGAGATGGAATTGGCAGAGCGAGGGGAGAAACGAGACACTTGGCTGGCTTTAAGGAAGAGTCGGGGGGCACGACAGGCAGAGAGTTCAAGGCCAAGGGAAAGGGGACATAGAGATCTTGGCCCCCCTTCTTCTCGCATGCGCTCCTCAGTGAAAGAGTCTACAAGGAGTAAAAAGGAGAGTGCTTTGCATGAACTTGTGGCAAGGAGACAGAGAGCTCAAGACCCTGGTCTGCAACAGAAGCGACGGGACTCAGGTCCAGTGTCACGTAGTAAGGAAGCTGGATCTCCCCAAAGACGCAAGGCACGTGAAAGTGTGAGCTACAGGTATGTTTCCTGGTTCATTATGCTGCAATGCTAGAGTACTTGATTGCACACTTGCCACGTGTTGATGATGGTCTGAGAATGTTGAAAGAAATCTGCTTATTGTCTGTGAAGTGTTGATCACGATGCTGGTTGGTGGGGTTGACAGCAACTCAGAGTCACCAAGTGAGGAAGAGGAGGAGAGTGATAGGGAAGAAGATGAGCGCAGTGATGGAGGCCATTCGGATGATGATGGCAGTGGGAGTGACCAAGATGCCACAGAGGAAGAAATTGCAGCCATCACCATACGTCGGACAAAGCTTTTTAAGTGGTTCATGGAGCCCTTTTTTGAGGAGATAATTGTTGGCTGTTTTGTGCGAATAGGCATTGGGGTTTCAAATTCAGGGCTGCCTATTTACCGCCTATGCCAGGTGAAGAATGTTGATGCCAAGGATCCTGACAAAAACTACAAGTTTCAGCATCGGACAACATACAAATGGTTAAATTGTTTTTGGGGAGATGAATCCAAAGCAGCAAGATGGCAGATGGTGCGAGCATCTGATCAAGCACCATCACGTAAGATTCCTATTGTAAATTTCCACAGAAGCTTATCCTGAGTGCTCATTTTTGGCTTTCTGAACTCTGAAAATGCCTGTGTAGATTTTTCCTGTTGATATATTCTCAGCTCTGAGATGTATATGTGGTCCTATTTGTAGTTCATTTGTCACCAATACAACGTCTCCTGTCTGCACATCAATGGTTCTTGTCTTTTAAGGGTCTCAGCTGCTCAGTTCTTGTTTATCAGATGATGAGATGCAGTTTCAGAGATGGTGGTAGCTAAGTGATGTAGGTGAAGGTATTTGTATAATTTCAAGAGTGTGGCCATTTCAAGATGAATTGTACAGCTGGAGTATTATTTCTGAAATATCTTGTGCACGAGGCAGTCTAGTGCCTGAGCAAAACTTGATGGTATGAACAGCAAAGGAGATTCAGGAGTATTTGCAAGAGGCTGATCGCTTAAAAGCACGGAAACCTACTAAGGCACATGCCCTAGAGAAGAAGGAGGCCATTATGAAGGTTAGCCAGTTCGTGTATTCAGCATCTGCTGTGAAGCAGATGTTGCAAGAGAAGAAAATGGCAGCACCACGGCCTGCAAATATTGCTTTGGAGAAGAGCCGGGTTTTGGAGGCACTAAGTGATGCAGTAAGTAGGGGTGATGAAGCAGAACGTGAAAGACTGGATTCACGACTGAAAGAGCTTGAAGTGTTTGCCACACAAGTCAAAACCAAGGATGCAAAGGCCCTGGCACTGGCAGAGATGAATCGTCGAAATAGGTTACTACTTCACAAACCAGTTTGCCAAATTTGGTTTGGAGATGCATAAGATGGGTTATTTAGACATTGTGAACATTACAAGCCTTTTTCCCTTGTCAAAAGCTTGGTTTGCTGAAGTCTTGAGATTCCCTCTATGCAGGTTTGAAAATTTCAAGAATGCTTCGGAGTTAAAGCCTGTAAATGTTGATGCAAAGGCAGGAGAAGCTGGCTATGATCCTTTCTCTCGTCGCTGGACACGGAGCCAGAATTACTACCAGTCAGACCGCCCAAAGACAGAGAAGGAGGCCACTGCAGATGGTAATAATTGAGCTCAACTATTCCTCAGAGAATGATGTGACTATAAGTACCTTGATGGCTGCTGTATTTACAGAGGGTGGGAGAATAAGTTGGATATTTGTCTGCAGTACTTGGCTTCAACTGGATGCAAGATCAGGAATTCTTAGGATCATTTGTGCTGTACTTTTTTGTATGGAATTCAAAATTATCTGATGTTATGCTACATTAGTTTAGCTTGCATGTTCTTTTTCGTATTTCCTCACAACCAAGTCACTCATTCATGGCAGATGGAGGGGAAAAGTTGGCCAAGGGTGTGACTTCAGAAGAAGCAAGCAAACTAGTCAATGTGCAAGCACCAGTTGATGGCAGGACAAAACTGTTTGCTCTCCATGACTTTGATCTGGACATCTCCTTAGAAGGGCTTGGGAATATGAAGGGCCCAGGGGGGGTCCATAATGCTTTCATGCTTGCATACATGGCACGGAAAGGGCAGCTTGAAGCTACTTGTGGTGTGCAGGTCAGTTGTCCCAATGATCAGTTCGATTATTATTGTGATATTGTCTGCTGCATGTTACAGTATTCTTGCATCATGTCTGACAGAAGAGCCTACTGAGCTATGCCCAGTGAGTTTTTCTTCAACTGCACTAAAATTCACATCCAACACTGGACATTCCTCAACTTCAGGAAGAATCTTTTTTGTGGCTGCATTTTGTAAACTGGTACATGCAGTAACAGCCCCTGAGATTGGCTCACCTCACTTGTCTGTAATGCCTGTGGAGTCGTTATTGCAATTTTGACTAATTTCAAAATTCTTGGTTACATGTGCATTGTTGGTAATTGATAGGGTTAACAGAGAGTAATGGATCTTATATGCCAACTAATGTTGTGCTGGGTTGTGCTGCCAACGTCAGGTTGAGAGTAATGATGGTAGGCGACACAGTTTGACTTTGACAGTGAATGACTACAAACGACGGAGGGGTCTATTGTAACATTTTGGGTTTGAGTGTATGGAGGGTTGTTGTCCCACAACAGAGCATGTGTATGTATATGCTCATAATTGTGCACCCAGGTTTTAATTGCAGAAGCACACTCCAATGATGAAATCAAGGTACTTATTGTCATACAATTGGTTACCATTGAACTCTGAGTTATCTATGGACAGTGGCCCTACTCAGTGGACTTCATAGACCTTCTATGTTTTTAAACCTCTGTCCAGGAGAGGTGATGCAAAAATGGAATGTCTAGACACTACAGGAACTGTACGTTACAGTTTTTATATAAGTAATTGTAGCTGAAGCAGCATTATCACAACATTTAGTCATCAGAAATCTGCTGGAGCCTTCAATATTTTTGACTTCTATCCTTGTATCATACTTTCAAAACTATAACATTTTACTGATTTTATCTGAGATGGAACATCAACCCCATTTTCCTGACTGTGGCTCCATGAGGCAAAACTTTAGTGAATTTGAGAACCTGATTGGTGGTTGCCCCAGGCTTCTGCTCTGGTAGTGGACTTATGCAACATCTCTTTTGTGGGGTTATTATCTTATTTTGGTCAGCAAATATTGCGATCATGTTTGAAGACAGGAGGATTCTGATGATGCAGGCAACTTTCAAGTGATAATTAGCTTTGTGAAGATACAGGTATGTTTAACAGGGATTGTTTGTACAAATTTGAGGTGCATTGAACTACGTGGGAAGAGTCTTTTGCTTTAGCTGTTGTGTTTCACCATGAATTCAGAAGTGAGATGCTGGACAGGTGCAGGTTCCAAAGGATTTGGACCACTCATTTGTTCAAAGGATTGCCCAGGAAAATGGACCAATGGTTAAAACCTGAGATGAAATGCATGCCCTTGTGTATCATGCTGAAGGTGGTAAAATCCAAATGTTTGTACAACTGGCAAGAACACCTGCATAGTTTGAGAGTGGACACGCAAATGAAATGTTCAAATGAGTTTGAAAACAGTTATAAAAGGTGAGAGGCAAGTGGTGATTGTTCTGGGGGAAGTTGAATAAAGATGAGCAAATGAAATGTTCAAATGAGTTTGAAAACAGTTAAAAGGTGAGAGGCAAGTGGTGATTGTTCAGGGGAAAATTGAATAAAGATGAGCACATAACCTGTATCTGCCCTACGCAATCACATGTTGGTGCCCAACATAGTATCTGTAATTTCCAGATGATAAACTATTATTTGAACCATAAGGATTTGAGAGAGTTTGCTAATGCTGTATTGATTTATTGGCCCTGAGCAGGACACCTCCACTCTGGCTCCTGAGCTTATGAGGATGTAGATCTTCTCCTTCATCACCAGTTACAAGTTCAAACCCTCAATCCTAAACTTGAACTCCTGGAGCTTATATCCAAGTGTGTTGTTATTGTAATTTCCATTTCTTGCAAGTATTATATTTTGTCTCATGTCAAAAATACCAAGTGTGCAATTTTGTCACACCTCAACCATTCTTCAATCTAACAATTGAAGGCTCATTCAAACCTTGAAAAGTACATATAGAAGACACATCCTATGTGCCTGGTATATACTATGTACTCTATTTTAGTGCACATACTATATACTCTCTTTTAGCTGTAAATTTGTGACTTAGAGGTACCTGCCTCGTAGATCCCTTTAACCTGTGGTTCATGCTCATATATGCACATATACACCTTCCTAAATACCCTTTACCCAACTGGTATAATAAGATATGTAATGTACACCAAGAATTGGGAGACTCATTTTGCAATATTATGATCTATGGAGAACTGGAGGACATGAAAATATATCTTAACAATATTTGCTGTAAACATGCTAATTTTCCAAGGCAACTGCTGATTTGGACCTCCTTATAACTATGGACTATGTGCGAACCTGGCTTTGGGTTGTAGCAGGTCTTTGCCATCTAGGGGGTCAAGGCACAAGTTCTGGTTGGTTCTGAAAATCAGACCCAGTCCAGTTCTTGCTATCATGGAGCAGAACCAGTGGTTTAACTTCTGGTTGATGCCAGGTTCTACTCTTTTTTTCAAAAACCTCAGTTCTGGTTCCAGTTGCAGAACAAAATAGAACCCCAAACCTGGTTCCGGGTCCAGTTCTTCAGTAAAATATAATCAGGTTTCAGTTCTTGTTGGGATTCCAAAAACAGACTAGGCTCCAGTTGGGTTCTGGTTACTAACCAGAACTGATGATTCTTACCCACCAATTAGGTAACCACCCGACATTGGTGAATAATATACATAGTTGATGTTGCTACCTAGCCCCTCTAACAACTGACTTACCTGTCTTTTAAAGGTTGATAAGAACATGCACATACAAGGCATGGCTCTGTCACTCAGACCCAGTGAATGAGTGCGATACACTTACTTTTTCTGGATTATGTTCTTGTCTCCCAGCTAACCCTCCCATAGCCGAGGGTTCTAAAAGTGTGCTAGGGATTCCAAAGCTGGGATTCTTCCAATTGGATGGCCTCTAAACAGGAGATTGAGATTGGTGTGTTGGGGGAGTGCTGGCTCACACCAGCCAGGCTTACAATGACTGGTGTGCAGGTGACTGTTGGTTCACTCTGACAGTCTTCTTTCTTCTTTGCCATTTGGTGAAGGCATAGATGGAGGTAGTTGGAGACACGAAGATACCGGTCTAGATAGACATGTGTGTGTTTTGGAAATATTTATTGCCTCAGGAATTATTGCCCCAGTGAGAAATATATTTTTCCATTCCCATAGCCAATTGTGAACAACATGACATTTACTATTTCGTCATCACCGACCACTCTACTAGATCTACTAGAGTGGGGTATTATTTTATTGACTGGTTCAAACTGTTGTATTGGGTTGTGAGGTGTCTGCTAATGCCAGGATGTGGGGCTTTTTATGCTTGATTCTTGACACCTAGAAAGCCGCAACCTGCAGGAGGAGGAGGATGATGAGATAGTGTTGACAAAGTTTTGTCTCGATCAAAGTGACATGCCGGAGAATCCAGACGATCAACCCAAGTGAGCCAATTACCAAAATGATCTTATCTGCAGTGAGCAGATGACATTGCCCAGATGCAAAGTTCATTTCCAAATTTGGGGTATTTCCATTTGTGATGCCTACCATGGGCAGGAATAATCAGGATTGCAGTTCGTGTTGGAAGAAGACAAAAGTTATATAGGTTTCTTCGTCACAGCGAATTTGGAATAAACAACCAATTTGTTTGTGCAAGAAGAGATGAGCATAGGAGCGGGTCATCGGAATCAAACCCAGTGTTCTCTAGTTCTAGATTTTGAATCCAAGCTTTGGCTCCAGATTTTTTTTTTTTTTGTGTGAAAAATCTGTGATGCAGTTATGAGAAAGATGTTTTGGGAATATTTAAAAGCTTGAGCTCCAGAGATTTTCCAAAGCGTTTGAAACTTGGTCCAGTTTAAGATCAGGTTCAGTTTCAATTACATTGCATCCGATTAAAATTGATATTAATTTTTTTTAATGTTAGTTTTGTTCAACTATTGCACCATCTTCAAGCTAAAAGATTGTGTATTAATTGTTATATACAACCAATCCAAAATATTAATTTGCCTAAGGAGCGAAGCTTGGTTGTTGTCTTTTTAAAAAGGTGTACTTTTGCAACCATAGAACTTAGTCTTGTTTAAAAAGGAACAGCAACTTGGTCTAAGTCCACATCAGTGTTGGCCCTTTATAGGGTTTTGACCTGGTTATGAAGCCAGGTATTGATAACCTACAAGTCAAATCTTTGATTTTTTGGATAAGTGATTAAATTGATAACCATTTGGTATTGAAATTTCAAAATCTAATAACCTGGTTGGAGCACCGAATTATCGTCCCAGTCTTTAATCTCTAAAAAAGAAGGAAAAATAATAAAATTTAAAATAAAACAAAAATAAAAATAACCCTATGATTAATGTATAAGTAGCGGGTTAATTGGTGATTCTCAACCCGTTATTCAATAACCTACCTTTATGCATAACCCATGATTATCACCTATGTTTTTGGTAAATGAATTGACACACAATTATTTTTTATACTGATATTGATAACATGTGTCATCCCAAAAAAAAACCCGTATGCAATGCGTATTAAAAAAATAAAATTGACCAACATTAGTCCATATCTAAAATTTGGTTCCACCAAAAATTTGAATCTTCAATTTGAATATCTTAAATCGTAACTAGAAATTGATCAGAAAACCCCAACTAGTGCCCTAAACTAACCAACATTGGTCAAACTTGATGTTACGTAGCTCTCTAATTTTTCAAAGAAGCACAAATGAGTGCTAGATATATAGACCTTTCATTGGTAGCCCTTCACAAATGGTACTGAAAAATGATAGAATTGATTTTGGACTTTAACCAAGTTTTTTAAAAAATAAATAAGAGTAAAAAATCTATTTAAAACTACTAGTTCTATTAGATTCTTTCATGAAACTACCTTTTCTTTCAGAGTTTCAAATTTTAAGTTTTTTGTAAAAGCCAAAACCAAAGGCTTTATGAAATATTAAAAAAATACTCAAACTAGAAATTTGATGATTTCTAAAATTATGAAAACAAAAACCAAAGATTATAAACAAAATCAAAGAACCACATCACATTAGTCATAACTAGTGACCACCCCATTCAAGGAGTTCAATTTACAATGTGATTGTACCTTGTAAGTCATAGTTGGGGCTATAGAGAGCTACATATATGGAAATAAGTATGGAATGAATTGGTTCATTCTTTAACACCACAAAAGATAATTTGAGGGAGTATCCATGCCACTTTTGATACCCATTACCAAGCCTTATCAAACACTAACATTGAATGCTCAAATATTTTGCAAATTACATCATCTTGTTTTTACCATCCCATGCCACATTGTTATGTTTGGTACAACTTTTTTTCAATGATTCTTGGAAGTGACCCATGTGGCAACTAAGCTAGCTACTTCAGTGGCTACAACCAAATGCATAGGCATCTCTTAAGTGGTTACATTGGGAGGAAAAATTGATAACATATGATGATGAGGAACAACAATATGTGAGGGTAATAACAACATTGCGTTGTAATGGAAATGCTAGTAAAATGATGGAAATTCAAGTTTTCATTTTTATGTTTGAATCAAATGCCCATTCATGCATCATCACATTTGATTTCTCATTCAACAAGTTTTAATATTCATTGAACACATCATTAATGTAGATAATTTGGAGTTCATCATACAAATAATATAGATTGGTTTAGGAAGATTTTGTAGTAAAAATAAAATGATAAACAAAGCATTATCAAGATTGAAAGAATTTTATCAACACATTTAACTTTTTAAGCACTGACGCCAAACAAGACAATCCCAACATTGCTTCCAAATTGCTCAAAGTTACCAGCAACTTGCATGATTGTGGTAGCATTTTGTTACATCTTCAAAACTGTTGATGACTATTATGAGCACATTGACAATTATCATAGCGTTCCTTGGGATTCATAACCATGATTCTAAAAAAGGAAAGACTTAATTCTGGTGTATAATCATGGTTCTCAATGAATTACAAAAAATCAAATAACAGCCTAGAAAACCACAGGTTCTTTCATGAAAACTGTAAGTTCTTTAAAGGTCTGAAATAACTGGTATAAAAAATTCTTTGATTCTGATTTTTTTTTCACAGAACCAGAACCAACGGATTTCTGATTTTTTGAGATATTTAAAATACTGGAACTAGAAGTTCTTTGAGAATTCAAATAACTGCACAACACTGATAAAGATCTCAAATAATTATTTCTAAGAAAATGTTTTACATGCCACCCAGTGTTTTTTTCTAATTTTGAATAAAAATAATGAAATTTACCAGTTGGAAAAAGGGGGAAAAAAAAAGGGCCTGCATCTTCTACAGAGGATTTTGTGAGAAAAATTCCCCTAAATTTGCTACATTTCTACAAATTTTGTTGTTGTTGAGTTCACCATATTTAGATTATAGGTCCTTGCAAGACACCAATACATAGCAGGGTTTCAAAAAAACAAAATGGATGGAAAGTGATCAGGAAACAGTTTTCTGTTGGGTGCTAGTTCCTTAGCTGCTAACCATGAGGTTACTTGAGTTGCACTGTAAAACACAAGCCGGTGGGTGCTTGTTCACTCTAGTCACACCCCCACTAACAAACCAAATTTCTTTGTAAAGATGTTGGTTGGTTCCTCAGCTATTTTAAAAGGAACAAGTCATAAGTTATAAGTTGGCTTCCCCCCCCCCACTATTGCATCATTCCTCACAACTCATAAATTAATGGCCCATCTATTGTTCCATAGTAAACCAACACCCACCAGGCCATATGGATGTGGGATGGATGGCATGTGGACAGAAAACAATTTCTCATTGTATTCCTATTCCCAATTCTGACCACGATCCGGATTTTGAATATTGAAAAAAATCCGTTTCTGGTTCTTATTTAAGGTTTAGGGTTATTTCCTCCATTTTTCTGATTTTTTCGATTTTTTTCCCTGATTTTTTTACATGGTTTTACTTTTTTTTGTACATATATATTTTGGTTATCTGAAATGAAATCCAGTTTTTTTGGATTATCTTTATGATTAATTCGATTTTTAAAAAAAAATCTGGATTATGTTCCAAGTTTTCCAGATTTTTTTGAATTTTAATCTTCAAAAAGAAATTTAGATGATTTTTCTGAAATTATTGAATTTCGAAGCCAGAACCGGAGGTTACATGGAACCCTAGGTTCTAGAACTAGGAACTGACCACGGTTCCAGAACTGGGAACTGGCTAAGTTAACCCGTAGGTTCTAGAACTGGAACTGCTCCTAAAACCAGAACCAAGTCCCGGTTAGGAAAACAAAATTCGAACCGGAACCAAACCAGAACCAATCCTTCGAAATTTTGAAGGACTGGATTGGGGTTGCTCTAAGAACAAGAGAACCGGCCAACACTAACTTTAACCATGGTACCAGAGTGGGTGCAGGTTGACCCAAGGCCATAGTAATCACTAGTACTCTCTACCTACTTACCAACTTAAAGGTACATTCACACTTGGTTTTAGGGACTCTTAAGGTTGAGTCCCCTAACACCGTGCTACCCATTTAGGACTTGAACCTAGTTACCTTGAAAATTTTATGTTAAGCTAACATTCACTTGACATTAAGCAACGGCCCATTTAACATTGGGTGCCATCTAGGATGCCACCTAGGTTTTCATTTAACACTGACTTAACATCAAGTGTGAATGCACCATAAGTTTATCAAATGGTAGTTCGTTGGAGGATCATTTCTTTCGAGAACATCTCCATATTTCCATCTTCTTCTAGGACACCTGAGGTCATTCGGTCTCCTTTGACAACTAAACATACGACTAGCATGTCATAGTATTACTTATGTCATAGTATGACATGTTCCATGTGTGCATATTGCTATTGTCAAGGTTGATGTTCTTGTCAAATGTTTTTGACCTTGTGCGTATTTCACCCAAAAAGAACTCCAGCTGTAACTAGGATTAAAATTGGTTTATTTATTTATTTATTTAATCTCTCTATTTTTGACGAATATAAAAGCTTAGTCACCAAGGTGAAATAAACAAAAGAAAAAAATAGAAAAAAAAAAAAAAAAAAAACAACAACAACAAAATCTCAATGTGTGGCAATAGTTTCTAGAATGGATTTGTGCTTACAAGGATGGCCTAGTGTTCCCCAGAAGATTCTTATCACCACCACAACCACAAAAGCAAGCAAGCAAGAAAGTGTGCCCCACTATGTGTCCTTCCTTTGGTCTTAAACAAATGTGACTCTTTTCACAAACTAATTAATGGATGTTTGCTCTTCCCCGAGCTTCATATCAGGGGATAAGTGAAGCCTATTTTCCAAAACCCAAAAGCATCCGCACCTCTCTAATGTCGGATGATTTTTATGTTTTGGCTTAATTAAACTAATTAGTGTAATTAGTGTAATTAATTATACCAATCTTGCCAAGTCGAAGATATGAGCAGAATAGGTTGGTAGTAGTACTATCCAGCTCAGATGAGATAAACCGTTGAAAAGTAAGAAGATTCTGGAGTGCGTTTCTATTACACCAAGTATGTTTGAAAAGGTGGGATATAATATTATTGTAAAATAAAAGGTTGGCATGCAACTGAGCAATCCAAAGTTGCTTTGGGGCAAAGCTAAATTGAAGTGGGAAATTGGGGAGGGTGTGGGGTTATTATACACATGGTGGGTAGGGCCAAATTTTGCTTTACAGCTCCCAATTTGCTTTAAAGCACCTTCACAAGGATTGCAAGTGCAAGAGGAACTTCCTTCCTAACTTTCCACCAATTCCCCAACCCCTCCCTTTTGACCCCGCTTGGAAGGATTGATGGCCAAGAAACACCAAAATAGTTTCCAACACTAAATTTAGTGTAGGGTTGGGCGTCACGGTGGCGACATTCCCCAAATAAAGGAACAATTTGTTCCCCTCCCCACATAAAGTGCCCTCCAAAAACAATATGAACTTTGTGAAATGCTTTTACATGCAACTTTGACAACCTCAAGATCCAATTTTGTTGCTCTCCTTCATAAGAAGGCCACAAATACACGCAGTTCAAACAACCTTATCGTCATAAAGAAGAAGAAGAAGCTGTAATACACCCAATGCTGACACCGCACTAATGTCAAAATGGAATTGGAGTTTGTTGTTGCCACCACATTTGTTAATATATTTCCAGTTTCATGGTTGCATATACCATACTCGTACCTTAGCAGCTTCTAACATTAAGTATATTATTTAAAGAAAATTTTAAAATTTTAAAATAATTCCAAAAATGTTTATTTTTCGGTGAAGAAAAAAATTGAAATCTTCACGAATATTTTGGTCATTGGAATGAAAATTTCAAAGTTCATTAACAATTCGAGAGACATGTGTGAAAGTTGCCAAGGTACTGCGAGAAGCTCCAGACTTTTGGGTGTTGCATTGTTAGACAGGCCCGGAAGTAGGCCCTTTGAGTGTTGTGTTTAGCTTGCACGAATGTTTACTTTGCCAACCCAACTTGTTGTACCTACTAGTCTTCTCATTTGGGACATGAAAGGAAGGAATTCAAACTTCATTCAGAAAGAACCTTTTCAAAAAAATTCCATTGCAATTTCAGTCACCTCCTCTTACAGAAATTTTCCCTCTAAAGCAGAAAAGGGAAGCTTCCACTGACAGAATATCTCAATTCCAGGACCCTTCACTAAGAAAAAATCCCCATTTTTATAAAAAGTTCTTTTGGCAAGGGAAGGAGCAGTTCCTTAGCTTATACATAAAAAGCCAGCTTATAAAGTACATGGGTGTTTTTTTTTTCTTTTTGGGTTTAGGGTGAAAAAAATGTTTTGATTGTTCACCAACTCCAACACTTTCCTTGAACCCTAAAAAGAAAACACAAGAAGCACTTCAAAGAAAGAGAGAGAGAGAAATGAAAGTAACAGATAACAAGGGGTGTTTCACACTATGGCCTTGCCATTTGCATTAAAAAGGATCTTAAGGCAAAAGAAGAATTATAGAAACTCAAAGATTTCACCATGCAAAAATATAATCTTCAAAAAATCCTCCTAAAGAAATCAAAATCCTTCAAGATATTGTAACTCTATAACTAATCTCAAGTTTGAACACAACCCAAGATATCCTCTTTCAAAAATCCTCCTATAAAAATAGACCTATTACCTAGAGGCCACAATCCCTTAAGCTAGTATACTCTATAATGAATGTTAACACAATATCTTTGCCTTGGTAGGCAAGGCCAACAAAGAGTGAATTTTGTTACCCAATTCAGTTGGTGAGAGACATTCATCACACACCCTTTGAATCGCCACAGTGAACCAGCACCCACCAGCGCACCATCCACTGGAAGCCTGTTATTACTCGGTTATGGATGATGAACTTCAACTGAGTTGATATTTGGTTTCACCATGGTAACCAATTTTGTGTGAAGTAAATCTCATATATAGTTAGATAGGTAGGAAATAAGGTAACTACAAAGTAAGTAGGTGGTTTATGCACACCCAAGGGCTATTTTTACTACCTACCTACTAACAACTTACAAATAAGTAGGTAGTAAAAAAAAAAAAAGCAACTGAGCTAACCACCATGGTTAGTTAGGGAACCGAAACCCAATCAAAAATTGTTTACCATTCATCCTTCATGGTGTGCTGGTGGGTAGTAGTTCAGTGTGGCACATTTTATATATTAATTCACTACATCCGTCCGTCCGTGACGGCGCTCGGGTCCATCACGGACGGACGATCGGGCCTGGCTCGGAACTCCCGGGATTCGAAAAACAGGGTTCGGAAGGGCCTGGGACTCCCGGGATTCGAAAAGTGGGAAACGAGATTCAAAAAAACGAGCGGCCAGACAGGGTAAGGCGAGGTCTATGTGTCCGTCTTGCAGGGCAGGACAGGGGCAGGGCCGGGCGGATAGGGCAGGGGCCAAATAAAGAGTAAAAAATAAGAAAAAAAATACTTAGAAAACTTCACAGTGGTCGAAGGGCCACGGGCACCCACTAGTTTGAATGTGTTCTTAGAAGGGATGAAGATGTGTTGGTGATTAGTTGTAAGCAAATCACTTAACTAGTAAAAACAAATTTGAAACTGGTCCCAAAATTAATGTTTAAATTTTTTATTTATTTTGGTGTGAAATTTTGCCAAAATGTGAAATTCTATTTTTGGAGTTGTGACCCTTACAACGGCTTGGCTTAAGCTTTACAAAGCTTCCAATGTACATAAGGCTCTTTAGCTAAACATTTGAAAAGATTCACCAAAAAAGTATGTAGTGGTTTAGGACTTGGTTTGTCAGATTTAAAAGGCTTCCTCCTACAGGTTGCAAAATAACAAACGTTACAAAATATTTAATATCCTACTTGCTTTTGTTGTCATTTGATGTTTAAAACTTTCTTTGGATGTTAGAACATCAAATTTGTTTTTTCAAAAATTACTGGAAACTGATGAATTTTAAGTTTTAAGAATATCTCTTTGAGCTGAACCCAATCGGTCATCCATTTTATATACAAAAAAATTGTTACTAAAAACATTAGACCCAAACCTTATTTGTGGTTCCTCTGAAAAATCCTGACCTGGCCAGCACTGGTCCAAACCCCAACCCATTTTGATGCTCTTTGAAATAATCAATAAATAAAGGAAAAATATCCAACAAGGGAACAAGAGAAGAAAAAAAGAAATGACCAAAGTCCAAACAAAAGACAACACTCAAAATTGCTGCCAGTGGACATGCTCTAAGTGTAAATCATTCATTCGGCGATATATTCATTACATATACTGTTACCATCCTCTGAACACAGCATTGTCACTTACAGTGCAAATAGCATTTTGAGCATTGTATATATAATATAGCCATGCAAATAATTCTTAAAAATTTAAATTCAACTCTTATATTCATGTTGGCACTTGTATGTATAATATAGCCATGTAAATAATTTTAAAAATTTAAATTCAACTCTGATGGTTGATCTCGCTAATCACTCTGTACTTGATTCTCAAAAATGTATTGACAAGAGTTGGTGAAGTGACTTAGGGCCACATTAGATGAGAGTCTAAGGTCCAGGGTCCAATGAAGCAGAGCAATTCTATTGGCTGAGAGCCATAAATTGGACCCACCGCCGCCTTGAGACGAGGAGGATCCAAGACTCACAAGTGGCAGATCAAGCCTAAACATACATGCCACCATTTTGGAGGGAAAATCAATTGGATTGGACCCAAAAAAACTAAAAAAAGAGCTCAAAGGAGAATTCATGATTTGGAGAGTTTTTTCTCTGACTGCCCATTTTCCTGACCAACATCTGTCTTGTGGTGCCCAAACACATCTTGGTGCTGCCCAGAGAGACACACATTGAGTCCATGTTATGCACATTCTGGGATTGTAATGGAACCAAAACTGTAACAAACACATTCCAAGAACAAAATGTGCATAACAGGGTGGGCAAATTGTGTGGAGACAATGGGAAAAAAAGAAGCAGGCAATACTTTTGTACTGTGTGCAATGAGACTGATTTAACCTCTTTCCAGGTTTGTGGTCCCCCCCTAATTGTGTAAGAGGCTTCTACAAGTGTTGCTTTCTTTGTAAACTACACAGTCCATTTGGATGGTGCCTTTTTTACTAGGTAAAATTTCTCACTTGCTGGAGTGGGAAATTTCACATAATAGAGCACACAGATCTGCATAAGGAAATGTGAACTTTTGATATCCTCGGAGTTTACAAAGGGGAAGGCATTGCTGTCTGATGCCTTTCGCCCCCTGAACAGAAAGGGTGCAGGTATGAGGGCGGAGCTCAAGGTCCAGGGCAGAAGGAACAAACAACAGTGCCTTTCCCTACACCTAATGGATTTGTACAACACGAACGGGTTTAGGACCGAAACTATGTATGATTATTATATAGTTATAAAATCTATGTTCTTGGTTGTAAAATTATCCTTCCACTCTTCTATTGGCTATGCAAGCCTCACCATTCTCCTACCATGAACTACACACAAACAACACCAAACTATTCAAAACCAAAAGTTTTTCAAAATCCAAAACTTCCATTCTCACAAACTTTGTATTCATACCATAACTTTGTACAAATGAAGATGTTTCTCAAGGTCACAAACACCTCCTTAAATACTAATCAAAAGGAAACTAATCAAGAAACTTCCTAAAACTTATCCACCACAAAGTTCCCAAATAATCAAAAAGAATAAAATCACAAGGAAACAACATCACATGGTTCCCCATGTGATTCCACAATTAATGACAAAGAATCAACATCACATGGTCCACGACATAAGTCTATGCACCATGACCAATTATGGAATCCTACACCCCATTAAACAATTACCTAAGTAATTGTGTAATCAACTTACACATCAAGTTACAGATTCACTTCATTTGAGCCAGCAATATGAGATAAAAACAAAAACAAGGGGTGTGTCACACTGTGACCTTGTCATTTGCAATAAAAAGTATCAGCAAAAGAAGAATCATGGAAACTCAAATATTTCACCATGCAAAAATATAACCTTCAAAAAATCCTGTAAAAGAAACCAAAATCCTTCAAGATATTATAACTCTATAATAATTAATCTCAAGTTTCTTATTTCATTAGATCCCATCGAGCCATCCATGACGAGGTTAGGAATGCTTTTCATCTATTCTTTGACCAAATTGCTTAAGATTTGATGGACAAGTCAATATTGTTCTTTCTACTCTTGTTGTCATGTTCATGTTGGCATTATATTAAAAATGTTGTTAAGTTCAGCAAGAGGTTTCTATTCGCCTTAAGAGGTTTATAACAAGTGATTAATCTTTTTGCCAAAAGGAGTCCTTTTGTGTTTGATGTCCTCCTTGTTCACAGCACTCATCGAATAGTTCTTCAACCACTCATCTTCACTTATGTTTGCGTTGGGTAAAACTGAAAAATACAATGGTGTTACTAGAGCTTTTCAACCCATGACGCCAGCTATTCCTTCGGAAAACGTCATTGTAAATTTGTGTTAGTTGCACCTCCTTCCATCAAACCATGTCCCTCCACTTATTTTTACTATTAACCTAAATGCACCTTTGTTTTAGATAAAATTTTATTTGCACTTGCCTTAGCCATTGCTCCCCATTTGTTTTCGGGTGGGCTATCTAGGATGGTTTATGAGCATCTTTGGGGATGTTTCATACTAGAAAACCCATCCTCAAGGTTTTTGGAATTATTGTAAGTTATTGTTGTTGTTGTTTGTGGTGATATCCCTAAGTCAACAACCCTAGTTTTGGGGGCAAGCAAATTCTTGGCAATGGCAAAAAGCATTGGAGGTCTTTGTCCCATTGTTTTAGACGAAACATTTTTTTGACTCATTAATTATTCCATTGTCTTATAACTTCAAGAGCCATTTTAGGAACACCTATCCCCCCATTAATTCAGAGTATTGACGCCTTTAGGTTGTGAAACCATCCATCCCTTTTGGCATCACATCTTTTTTCGACCTACACCTTGGTTGGGTCGTGATGTAAGTTGACGTAAAAAATGTTTTTATTAGTGTTTTTTGAACTGCAATTTCTTAAATGCTACAAGATGTTAGGGAACTTATGGTGAACATTGTCCCTTTTACTTAGTTGTTTTATGGTGCTCATTCTTTTCTTTACTATTAACATGAACAACATGAAGAAAGGGCAACCATTATTGAATCATCTTTAGGCACAAGGCATGGTGACCCCTTAAGAGGTCCTTTATTTGCCTTGGCCCAGTATCGAACACTCCTAAAGACCTTTGCATGAACCCCCAACTATAGTTTTCCATCTTAACGAACAATACACACATCATGTACACATGAATGAAACTATTTAGTTTTTGATCCAATTAACCCTAATTGGGCTTAGGGTTAAAGTTTCAAAATGCAAGCTTTGAAGTCCATTAAGGATCTTTTAAAACATAAAGATTTTTCGATGTTACATTTTGGTCATAGATGGCTTACATTTTGGGTGTGTTAGTGGGTTTTCAAAATTTTGTCACACATTTTTTGGATGAAGCTTTATTTCAAGACGTGGTGCATATCAATGATTTTCCTCTTTTGAAAGATGCATGGGTTGCATTGGACATTTTGTCCTCATGTGTTGCCCATTGACCTTATTATCTCATTCAAACAATACTTCCTTTTCCCTTCTTGTTTTTTTTGGCAAGTTTTGATAAGAAAGTTATGTAGGTATGTGGGGACATTATGGGTCTTGGGTCTTAAAAATCTATTCAGGGCCCCTTAGCGGGGTGTTAAGTTCAATTATCGACTCATTTGATGTAAGCCTTTTATTTATGGAAGATTACGACTTGTTTACTCTTTAAGGAGTTGGGCTTTAGTGGCTTTGTATAAATGTTCCAAATTTCATATTTTCAATAAACTTGTTTTGGAGAAATATGTTTTTTAGGTTGAAGGGGCCCACACCTTTTTCAGTCATGCCTTTTTGCAATTTGGGATAACCTTCCTTTAGTAGTTAGAAAGATGCACCATTTTTTTGAGAGTTTGGCAATTGCCAGCACCCCATGCTTGTAAGCATTTTTTATGCACATCTTCCATGACACACCTTTCAGGTTTATTTTGGAGGATGATTCCATTGCCTTAGCATCTAGAGTTCACATTCATTTTTGTTCATGCAAGGGGGCAGAACTATGGTTGATTGCTAGGCCATCTATTTGTTCATTCCACATCGCACATTTTATTTTCACTTTAGCATTGTGTTTTCATCTCAATTTGATTTAACCCGTGGCATCTAATCTTTTCATGTGTGCATGTGGACATGGGCTAGATGCATGTAACACATATTTAACACGTTGTCCATTCAAAAGTCAATGGATAGTCACACATGACACCATAAAAGATGTCGTGTATGTCTTTGCTTGAAAGAATGGGCACATTATATGGAAAAAGCGATGATACGCCCTTATGTTAGGAGCTTCATTACCAACTGATTTTTACATGATTAATGAGGACGAGGTCTTTGTTGCCAATGTGGTGGTTATTAATTTGATATGGGAGATAGTGGTTACAAATGTCATTAATCAACCATTAGGTGTGGTTGTGAAAGTTAGTGCCATTGTTAAAATCCGCAAATATAAAAGGTCTAATGAAGGGCACCATTTTATTCCAATGGCCATGAAGGTGCACAATGCATCTAGGCATAACATGACTTGTTTCATTAAGAAATACGTTCATATTTCACGATAGATGATTTGGAGGTCATTTATCCATATCTTTTTACATTAAATTTTTTTCAAGCAATGTGCTAATATTTCAACGTACTTTAGCTTTTGCTATAAAGAAGAAGATTATGTTGGCAAAAGATCCTTGTTTTAGATCTCCTATTGCTATTAAATTTCACAACTTGCATGTTGGCAGGCTATGAGTGAAATAGTTTCCTACCACAAGTAGGATAATTAGTCCTCTCCTTTCTTTGGTTCTTTGGGGCTGCACGTCTTTTGGCCTAGTTTCTTTGGCTTCCCCCCCTCCCCGCCTTTTTTTTTCTTTTGTGCGATGGTTTTGGCCATCTAGTTTTATTGGATTTTTTGTCCCTTTATATATCTCAAGTTTCAACACAAGCCAAAATATCATCTTTCAAAAATCCTCAGATAAAAATTGACCTATATCCTAGGGGCCAAAAATCCATTAAGCTACTGTGCTCTATAATGAATCTAAACAAAATAGGTATCCTTGTCTTGGTAGGCAAGGCCAACAGAAAAACACACACACACACACACACACCCACACACACACGTCTACACCTAACAGCAACAGGTTCTCCCAAGTTGACCAATTGCTGATTTCCCAGAATGTGACTGGAATTGATAAACCCAGCAATTCCAGACAAGCTATGGATTTCTCCCCCTATTCAATTCAGTGCAATTGAATTTCTGAAATTGCTGGCCAGCGAATTCCACAGTTTAATCGGAAGTTCAAAAACTGGAAACCGCATAGCCAATAAATTAGAAATCAATTGCCAGCGAATTCCGCAGTTTAACTGGAACATTAAAGTGAGAAAAACCACATAACCAATAAATTCCGCAGAAAATAGTTACGTTCATTAATTGCCACCCGAACCTCGCCACAGTTCCTGAGACATGTTTTACGGCGATTCCCGGAGATTCCATATCCAGTGGAATTCCTCACTGTCACATCACCCATCTGACGGTGGAAAACTAACGGGTTGGATTCCAGGGATACGACCGGGTTGTAGAGAGAACCGGTGGCAAAGACCTCAAACAGGGTGGTCTATTTTTAGGGAGGTACCTACCTATGTTTCTAGGCAAGAACAAGAAGGCCTATAGGTACCTATTTCTGGCCATCCTTATTTCCGTTGATGTAGGACACTCTCGCTCTTTAATTCACTTAAAAAAATAATTTACCCTCTTTTATTTATATCCATCGGATTAAAAATTGGACACATCCGTACGGATCGATTTTTATTCTTTCGAAAAGATACGTTAAGGAAATTGGCCCCACCTTCGCAATCGGGCTCTTTTGAAAATTTCTTTTTGAAAATTTCTTATTTGGCACGGTTTTCTTAGGTTTTCTTAGCACCACGGTTCGTAGCCATTGGATGTGGTGAAATGTATCAAATTTTTATCGTTCGTTTGGAAAGCGATCTTCCAAGGAGAAAACATTGGGGGGTGGGGAGAAAAAAAACGATTTTAACCGTTAGATTGAAATTTGGCGGAATCCGGACAGTTGAAGTGAAAAGATAATGGGTAGTTTGTGGGTTAGAGGTTTTGATTATCTATCACACGTGTTGGTTGCCAGTAAGCAGCGGAGCTTTTCCTTTTGGCGAATGGCGCATATGAGAAGATCTCGGTGGTGCAGGTTAGAGTCTTCGGGAATCTGGGTCGTTGAATTGAAAAGATTGAAAGGGTGTGTAAGGTAAAAGAAAAAGGGATCCGTCCGTCCTCTCTCCCGTCCGCGCGTCGTCGTTCTCGTCCGTGCACGTTAGACTCCTCGGGAATCTGGGTCGTTGAATTGGAAAGATCGTGAGGTTGTGTAAGGTAAGAGAGAAAGGGTACCGTCCGTCGTCTCGCCCGTCCGTGCGTCGTCAATCTTGGCCGTGCAGGTTAGACTCTTCGGGAATCTGGGTCGTTGGATTGGAAAGAGCGGGAGGCTGTGTAAGGTAAAAGACAAGTTGTCCGTCCGTCCGTCCGTGCGTCGTCTCTCTCTGCCGTTTGGCCGGCGGTGCGCGACGTCGTAGCCGGCTCTAGTGCATTGCTGCTTGCTTTGCAGGAAAAAGAGTGCTGCGACGGGGCGTTCGTCACTTCTGCTACAGTTTCTCTCCTCAAGATTCGTAGCGAGTTCGGGAGTGCAGGACCGTAGAAGAAATAAGAAATCTCCGGGGAAAAGAAAGAGCGAAACTTCGTGTGCATGTCAGTACCAATAAAGTGAGGCGTCTTCGTCGTCATTGAACCGTGAGCATGGTCGCCATTTCTCCGAAAATCCGGCACTTCAGGGCGGTTTCTTGCTGTATTTGATCAAGCAGGTTTTTCCCTGTCTCCCTCCCCCAACTTCTCCTCTTCCTCTGTTGTTTCTGCTGCTACTTCTTTGTTACTTCTTCCTTGATTTCTTTTATTCTCGGATGTCAATCCAATCCTTCAGAAGCAAGTTGTGATTATCTGTTGTTGCCATTCAGAAGAAGCGAGCAACTGCCGGCTGCTTTTGGTCTGTATATTGCTGTCACTCCTGCCTTCGAGCTCTGTAATCATGGTCAACGTTCC